>JBBBDQ010002505.1:502500-505000 GCA_037127315.1 Ascarosepion bandense
TCTATCTATCTATCTATCTATCTATCTATCTATCTATCTATCTATCTATCTCAGCCTGTTCAAATCTATCTATCTATCTATCTATCTATCTATCTATCTATCTATCTATCTATCTTTTCATATTCTGTCTTCTCTCTCTCTCTCTCTCTCTCTTATCTATCTATCTATCTATCTATCTATCTATCTATCTATCTATCAATCTATCCTATCTATCTATCTATCTATCTATCTATCTATCTATCTATCTATCTATCTATCTATCTATCTACATTGCCTTGTAGTATATCTATCTATCTATCTATCTATCTATCTATCTATCTATCTATCTATCTATCTATCTATCTATCTCAGTCTGTTCAAATCCATCTATCTATCTATCTATCTATCTATCTATCTATCTATCTATCTATCTATCTATCTAAGTCTGTTCATATCTATCTATCTATCTATCTATCTATCTTTTCATATTCTGTCTCTTCTCTCTCTCTCTCTATCTTATCTATCTATCTATCTATCTATCTATCTATCTATCTATCTATCTAGCTATCTATCTATCTATCTCAGTTTGTTCACATCTATCTATCTATCTATCTATCTATCTATCTATCTATCTATCTATCTATCTTTTCATATTCATTCTCTCTCTCTCTCTCTCTCTCTCTTATCTATCTATCTATCTATGTATCTGTCTTTTCATATTCTGTCTCTTCTCTTCTCTCTCTCTCTCTATCTATCTATCTATCTATCTATCTATCAATCTATCCATCTATCTATCTATCTATCTATCCATCTATCTCTCTTTCTCAGTCTGTCTATCTATCTATCTATCTATCTATCTATCTATCTATCTATCTATCTATCTATCTATCTATCTCAGCCTGTTCAAACCTATCACTATCTATCTATCTATCTATCTATCTATCTATCTATCTATCTATCTATCTATCTATCTCAGCCTGTTCAAATCTATCTATCTATCTATCTATCTATCTATCTATCTATCTATCTTTTCATATTCTGTCTCTTCTCTTCTCTCTCTCTTCTTATCTATCTATCTATCTATCTATCTATCTATCTATCTATCTATCTATCTATCTATCTATCTATCTATCTATCTATCTATCTATCTATCTATCTATCTACATTGCCTTGTAGTATATCTATCTATCTATCTATCTATCTATCTATCTATCTATCTATCTATCTATCTATCTATCTCAGTCTGTTCTAAATCCATCTATCTATCTATCTATCTATCTATCTATCTATCTATCTATCTATCTATCTCATCCTGATCAAATCTATCTATCTATCTATCTATCTATCTATCTATCTATCTATCTATCTATCTATCTATCTATCTATCTATCTATCTATCTATCTCAGGTCATTATCTATCTATCTATCTATCTTTTCACATTCTGTCTCTCTCTCTCTCTCTCTTATCTATCTATCTATCTATCTATCTATCTATCTATCTATCTATCTATCTATCTATCTATCTATCTATCTATCTATCTATCTATCTCAGCCTTCAAATCTATCTATCTATCTATCTATCTATCTATCTATCTATCTATCTATCTATCTCAGCCTGTTCAAATCTATCTATCTATCTATCTATCTATCTATCTATCTATCTATCTATCTATCTTTTCATATTCTGTCTTCTCTCTCTCTCTCTTATCTATCTATCTATCTATCTATCTATCTATCTATCTATATATCTATCTATCTATCTATCAATCTATCCATCTATCTATCTATCTATCTATCTATCTATCTATCTATCTATCTATCTATCTACATTGCCTTGTAGTATATCTATCTATCTATCTATCTATCTATCTATCTATCTATCTATCTATCTATCTCTCTATCTCAGTCTGTTCAAATCCATCCATCTATCTATCTATCTATCTATCTATCTATCTATCTATCTATCTCTCTATCTATCTATCTATCTATCTATCTATCTATCTATCTATCTATCTATCTATCTATCTATCTATCTATCTATCTATCTATCATTTCATATTCTGTCTCTTCCCTTCTCTCTCTCTCTCTTATCAATCTATCTATCTATCTATCTATCTATCTATCTATCTATCTATCTATCTCAGTTTGTTCACATCTATCTATCTATCTATCTATCTATCTATCTATCTATCTATCTATCTATCTTTTCATATTCTGTCTCTTCTCTTCTCTCTCTCTCTCTTATCTATATATCTATCTATCTATCAATCTATCCATCTATCTATCTATCTATCTATCCATCTATCTCTCTTTCTCAGTCTGTTCATATCTATCTATCTATCTATCTATCTATCTATCTATCTATCTATCTCAGTTTGTTCAGATCTATCTATCTATCTATCTATCTATCTATCTATCTATCTATCTATCTATCTATCTATCTCTGTTTGTTCAGATCTATCTATCTATCTATCTATCTATCTATCTATCTATCTGTCTGTCTGTCTGTCTGTCTTTTCAT
>JBBBDQ010002505.1:512500-535000 GCA_037127315.1 Ascarosepion bandense
ACATGATCGCCCAAAGCATGTATCACATATGGCACTCAACTGACTGACTAAATAGAATAGTTGGAATCATGATTAAGGCTTCTACTGATCATAAAGTGGGATATCGGTTTTATTTTGTTATGAAGTAATAAACTGATCCCCCAATAATTACTAATTATTAATATAATGCATCTCTTCATCCCTCTAGCTATGAATGAAATAACAGCACGGATTGGGTTCTATAGCCTTGGCTGACAATAATAGTTGGGATCATGATTAAAGCTTCTACTGAACCGAAAGTGGGGGATCTGTTTTTTATTGTTATGAAGTAATAAACTGATCTCCTAAGAATCAATACTTAATAATATAATACATCTCTTCCCCCTCTAGCTATAAGTCAAATAGCAGGACAGATTGGGTTCTATAGCCTTGGCTGGCAACCAGTCTACCGCAGAAAGCAATAGCAACCTATTGCAGGATAATCTTCTGCCCAGTAAGTCGCGTCTCTTTCGAAACATGATCGCCCAAAGAGTGTATCACGTATGGCACTAAAGTGACTGACTGAAATCAGGATAAAGGTTTCTAGTGGTCATAAATTAGGGGATCGGTTTTCTATAGATATGAAGTAATAAACTGATCTCCCAATAATTACTACTTAATAATATAATACATCTCTTCCCCCTCTCGCTATAAGTCAAATAACAGGACAGATTGGGTTCTGTAGCCTTGGCTGGCAACTAGTCTACAGCAGAAAGCAATGGCAACCTACTGCGGGATAATCTTCTGCCCAGTCTATTTCGAGACATGATCGCCCAAGCGTGTATCACGTTTGGCACTTAACTGACTAGTATGAACTCTGGACAGTTCCCTAATTTTTTTCAATGCAAAGATGCGAAAATCAACACTTCAGCAATTTTTATTCAAAATAACACGTTTTCTAGTATTTTTGACAAAACATTATTTTTTCTTTTATTATAAATTATCTTCAGTTCAAACAACAAGGTCTGCCGATTTAATTTTTGTTGAATTAAAAAAAAAATTGTAAAATATTAGCTTTTTTTTCCAATTATTTCGACTGTTTCAGTCCTTGTTAAGAATTAAAAAATATCAGTTGATAGACATTTTGTTGGCCATATGTGAGGTTATGTGTAGAATTGTTTGACTGTACTGACAAATGACTATATTAAGTAATTATACAAATTATTATTATTATTATGATTACATTTTCATCATAATTCGATTTCTGTTATGGTCGCACTACCTACCAATTCTACAGAAAGACCTAAGGCAGGTTGTAGAGTGTTGTTTTAACTACATTTCATCTGTTTTCTATCTCCCCTAACATTCCTAGCATTCAGTCAGTTAAGTGCCATACGTGATACACGCTTGGGCGATCATGTCTCGAAAGAGACATAACTGACTGGGCAGAAGATTATCCCACAGTAGGTTGCCATTGCTTTCTGCGGTAGACTGGTTGCCGACCAAGGCTATAGAACCTAATCTGTCTTGTTATTTAACCCATAACTGGAAGGAAGAGACGGATTAATACCTTTCCCAAGGGTATTTGCGCGTAAGTGAATGCAATGAATTCAGCTGGAATTCGAACTCGGCTCCCCGATTTCTCGTTCCGAGCCGATATCCAATGTACCACAATGGACAAAATTTTTCTTCTTAGTGCGTGGGCTGTACTTATCTAGACAATTTTTTGTATAGCTCTTAAGCTGGTGTTTCGAGGGATTTCTTCAATGTGTTGTTTTGTTCCTTTTTTTATCATTCCAAGCGCACCTACTATCTCTGGCACGATTCTTGTTTTCAATTTCCACATTTTTTCTATTTCAATTTTCTTTCTTTATACTTCGACAGCTTTTTCAATTCCTGGGTTGTTATGCTACAATCCGCTGGGCAAGCCATATCACTTAGTAATCAACTTTATTGTTTTGTTTTTGATAGTGATGTCCAGCCTATTTGCTTCAGTCTTGTTGTCTATAAAGATCGTGTAATAATCCCATAAAATTTTAATTTTTTATACTTCCAAGCGAGCCTAGTGTCACTGGTACTTTCATGTTTTCAATTTCCAATTCTTTTATTTTCCAATTTATAATTATTATTACGTCAGTTTTCATTATATTTCGATTTCTGCTGGGGCTGCACTACCAACCAAGTCTGCGGAAAGACCTAAGGCAGGTCGTGGTGTATTGTTATGGTTCTATTTCATGTTTTTTCTATCTTTCCTATCATCCCTAGCATTACATAGACAAAGTTTTCCTTAGTGTGTGGGCTGTACTTAAGAAGACAATTTTTTGTATATCTCTTAAGCTGGGGTTTCCAGGGATTCTTTCAATGTGTTGTTTTGTTCCTTTTTTTATCACTCCAAGTGAACCTAGTATCACTGGCACGACTCTTGTTGTCAATTATCCATATTTTTTCTATTTCAATTTCCAGGTTTTTATATTTTGACAGTTTTTCGAATTCCTTGGTTGCTATGTTACAATCCGCTAGACAAGCCATATCAATTAATAGACAAGGTTTTTCTTTCTGGTTTTTAACAATAATGTCCGGCCTATTTGCTTCAATGTCATTTTTCATTATAATTCGATTTCTGCTATGGTCGCACTACCAACCAAGTCTGCGGGAAGACCTAAGGCAGGTCGTGGTGTGTTGTTACACCTCCATTTCATGTTTTTCATGAGTCCATTTCATGTTTATATATATATATATATATATATATGGCTATATAGTCAATTGCTAGTACGGCCTGATAAGTTAACGGACAATTCGTCTGCTAAACTCTGAAGTCGGGGTGATGAAGGTAACATCAACCAGCAAAGGTGCAAAACTTTTAATAATATTAATTTTACGTTCTCACACCCTGATTGAGCACTCTGGAAGAATGGTAGACTTTTAAAAACAGTAGCTACTCTGGCATCTACGCATCGTTCATTCAGTAATGAATTAGAATACTCTCGGCTATTGGGCGTGTATAATGATAATATACACGCTAAAAAGTCTGCCTCCTTCTACCAAACGCCCGTAGCTCAGAGGTAGAATCGCCGACTGGCGCCAATTCGGTAGGTTTCAATCCTGGGTAAAAATTAATCGGCTATCTAACCGTACTGATGATCTGTGATACAGCGAAACAGATCTGTCTGCGGATGATTATATATATGTATGTATATATAAATCTAGAATAAACAAAAAGTGTGAGAAGGCGTGAAAGTTTTGTTTAAAGTGTATATTTATTGTTGTTGTTGTTATTATACATGTTATGATACACGTTATACATGTTATTAAGTGTCCATGTGGACACTTAAAGTATCATACCATGTATAATAACAATAACAATAAATATACACTTTAAACAAAACGTTCACACTTTTTATTCTATAGCAATTTCTCTCGTTGGAACAACCCTATTTCTATTTTTAATATATATATTAAGATATTATTTATCTTACCTTATATATATATATATATATATATATATATATATAAGTTTAGATAAATAAAATATATATTAAAAATGTTAAGTTTTGTCCCTGCAAATAAGACTGACTCTGGCCAGATGATACCTTATTGAAAGGGTGAGACAGGAGTTACCACGGTTTTAATTTAAAAAAAAAAATCTTATGTTTTGTAGACACGACTTTGAATTGGACACTTAATTACCAACATTATCGTAGTTGTCGTTTACCAACTACGACTGTATTCAATTATATATATATATATATATATATATATATATATATATATAGAGAGAGAGAGAGAGAGAGAGAGAATGAAAAGATTGAGATAGACAGACAGAGAGATAGGGAGATAGGTTTACATGGGTATATACTTATTTAACTACATATGCACAAACACTTGATCCTTTGATTAAAATGCGTCTGTAGGGGAAAAATAACAAAATATTCATTTTTTAAAAATACCATGTACCTTCATGACGTAGGCAATAGAGGCTATCCACAGATTCAATTTTCCCCCTTTTTTTATCTGTCAATTGCCACGCCTTTCGGGAAATATAGTGGGCTGAATTCCTGTTGCTTTCTTTACGGTTTTGAATTAATTCTGAGCTGTCCTTCTGACACCTAAGGATAGAGAGCTCAGACTACCCTCCTAATCATTATTAAACCCATATCTTTATTTTTTGGTGTGTGTGTGTCAATTAAGTACCATACGTAATACACGCTTTGGGCGATCATGTCTCGATAGAGACATGACTGACTAGGCAGAAGATTATCACGCAGTAGGTTGCCATTGCTTTCTGTGGTAGACTGGTTTCCAGCCAAGGCTATAGAACTATTATTTAATCCATAACTGGAGGGAAGAGACGGATTAGTACCTTTCCCAAGGGTATTTGTACGTAAGTGAATACAAGGTGTTCAACTGGAAGTCGAACTCGGTTCCCCGATTTGTCGTTCCGAGGCGATATCCATTGCACCACAAACAGTTACCAAATTCTACATTAAACTAAACCGTGTGTCATAATTTATTTGAAATTGGCGCATGATAGATATTCATTGACCGGGAGTCGAGCGGGTGTAGCTTAGCTGAAGAGATCTGTGTGGTCAAAATCTGGGTAGCAAGTAAGTGTGTGTGTTCTGTTCTCTAACACACACACACACACACACATGTATATATATATATTAATTCAGATACTTCAATCCAAGGGAAAAAAGCAGGAAGGTAAATTCCAAAAAACCCGATCCTAATTAATATTAAAAATTTATTTTAATATTAAAAAATGATACAGGAAGAGAGCTCCATGTAATAAAATATTACAGAGCAAATATATATTAAAAAAGGATTAATTCAAAGATGTTGAATGGCCATTTCGATATGAAGATCCCCACGGGGGACGACACATCACCTCAGCAACAGAGTTTCTGAAAGGATTTTTCTGTTGCTGAGGTGATGTGTCGTCCCCCGTGGGGATCTTCATATCGAAATGGCCATTCAACATCTTTGAATTAATCCATTGCTAAATCCGCTGCTATGAAAGTCGGTTCTCTGTGTAGGGCCCGGAAGTTTTTTCCGTCTAAATCTATCCTGCACATTTACAAATCTACCATCCGCCCGTGCATTGAATACTGCTGCCATATCTGGTCGGGTGCCCCTGCTGTTCTCCTCGGGCTTCTCGATAAGGTTCAGAGGAGGGTCTGTAATGTGATAGATACCGACTTGGCAGACCGCCTGCAGTCTCTCTCCCACCGGCGAGACGTGGCTTCGCTGTGCCTCTTCTATAAATACTTTCACGGCTTCTGCTCCGATGAACTTAGATCACTGGTGCCCCCTAAATACGAATTTGCACGAGATACTAGATTAGCAACTAGATCCCACCCTTTTACAGTGAAATCGATAAAATGCAGCCGTAACTTCTACTCCAACAGTTTCTTTCCTCGCACTTCCCGACTGTGGAATTCTCTTCCAAACGATTGCTTCCCCGACGGCTACAATCTCCAGGAGTTTAAATGTAAGGTCAATAGACACCTCCTAACACACTAACCTGCTCCCATTCTATCAAACACTCTTCACATCTGGCCGACACTCATCCTCGCTATCCTTACCCATCTGTCACCTTTCTCCTGACATTCCCTATGTCTATCCACTCCTTCTCTTTACCTTCCCCTATGTAGCCCCATGCGCAATAGTGGCAGTGGAATGCCTTGCTTGGGGTGAGATGATTAAAAAAAAAAAAAAAAAAAAAATCCTTTTTTAATATATATATATATATATATATATATATATATATATATATATATACATCTTTGAATTAATCCTTTTTTAATATATATATATATATATATATATATATTAAAAAAGGATTAATTCAAAGATGTTGAATGGCCATTTAGATATGAAGATCATATCGAAATGGCCATTCAACATCTTTGAATTAATCCTTTTTTAATATATATTTGCTCTGTAATATTTTATTACATGGAGCTCTCTTCCTGTATCATTTTTTAATATTAAAATAAAATTTTTAATATTAATTAGAATCTGTTTTTTGGAATTTACCTTCCTGCTTTTTTCCCTTGGATTGAAGTATCTGAATTAAAATATATATATATATATATATATATATATATATATATATATATATAACATTATTCATATAGGTTTATAAGCTTTACTTTTTCTATATTCTATATTATATAATCTATATTAAATTTGAACACGAAACCCTTTTATATTTTTGCCTTTATCATATTATAGAACAATCTTGGTATCTAGTTTTATATAATTATATAGTCTTGTCAGAATATTATGAAAAGTGATTAGGAAAGACAAATGATTTATACATTTGATTATGATTACACTTTATCTTTAACATATCAAATGGGATGTGTATTGTGATGCAGTGAATATTGGCTTGGAATGAAAAAACTGTGTTCGAATTCTAGTTGAGTTTGTTACACTTGTATGCAAATTCTTTTTGTGGTGCAGTGGATATCAGCTTGGAACGAGAAATTGAGGAGGCGAGTTTGAATTCCAGTTGAATTCCTTGCATTCATATATGTGCAAATACCCTTGAGAAAGGTATAAATCCGTCTCTTCCCTTCAGTTATGGGTTAAATAACAGGACAGATTAGGTCTTATAGCCTTGGTTGGCAACCAGTATACTGCAGAAAGTATTGGCAACCTACTGTGGGATAATCTTCTGCCCAGTCAGTCATGTTTCTTTTGAGACATGATCGCCCAAGCGTGTATCACATATGGCACTTAACTGGCTAACTGATGAATCCATCTCTCCTCACTCCAGCTATATATTGGATAGCAACACACTCTGGGTTCTATAGACTTGGATAGTAACCAGTATACTACAGAAAGAATGGGCAGCCTACTGGTGAAGAATCTTCAGATATTCTCTTCCAATATGCCTTAATTCAACATGGAAGAGTAGGCTCTTGAAATTAACATGTGAATAATCTCTTTTTGATGTGGAGTCTGTAAGTAGAAGAATAAGCATTTTTATGTAAAAGAGATTGCAGAGAAGAGGCTTATCCCTTGAAAAGAGAAGAGGCTCATCCCTTGTTTCCTGTTTAGGATGGGGTTTTCGGCTTTCTCTTTTCCAATCTTTTACTCTTTTTTATTTTTATTTTTATTCAATTGAAGTAGATAGACTAAACTATCGCCCGGTTTACACTCCACCCACGTCTATTGAACGAGTGAAGAGGCTCATCCCTTGTTTCCTGTTTAGGATGTGGTTTCTGGCTTTCTCTTTTCCAATCTTTTCACTCTTACGTAGCCCTCTGCACATCAGTAGCATTACCGCCTTGCTTGGGGTGATATGATAAAAAAAAAAAAAAACTTAGCATGAAAGTGAACTAAGAGACGGAGGATAGAATGTAAACTCACGAATTTACTACCATTTAATTATATTCGTCCATCATCTAATAATTTATTCAAAAGTATGTGTACATTTTTTGGGTCATTTTTCTGTTATTTTCTTTTGTTTTCGAAATAAATGAAGACGCACGATGCATTGGCCATTACTTTTTCATAAAATCTGACCATGACCTTCTTGGAGCAAAGTTTATTTTGTCATTAAACATAAGTACAGATTTTGTTGGGTATTTATGTGAACAATCATGTTGTCCTGTTGTAGCCAAGACAAATCTGTATTTCCTAACAGTAATGCTATGCAAAAATCTATCCAGGATTTCGAGTGGTAATTTTCAAAGTAGGCAAAACCTTTCACATTTGAAAAATCGGCGCATTACAATTGTTTTAGTCTATTTATGCTTGTTTCAAAACAGTTATATCTTTTTAAACATGTATGTAATGAAAGTATTGTATCAGTTTGGGAATTTTTCATTATTGTTCAATAATATATGAGATTGGTTGTGTCTATGTGTTGCAGTGGATATCGGCTTGGAACGAGAAATCGGAAGGCCGAGTTCGAATTCCAGTTAAATTTATTTCATTCACTTATGCGCAAATACCCTTAGGAAAGGTATTAATCAATTGGTTCAATCTCCAGCTATGGATTAAATAACAGCACAGATTGGGTTCTATAGCCTATATATTGCTAAAGTTCGATACAAGGCCCAAGTGCCATTCAAGGTAGTGTGTTACTGTGAGGTCGTATCAGCGTAAGAAAGAGCATTAAGACGTGAAGTTATTGCCGCTATGCAGGAAAGATAATGGCTAACTCTAGACTTGAAAAGGTCAAGATAAAATTATTCAATAACATTTCAGAGCTCAGAGATATTAGAAGTATAGTGTAGAAGTAGACTTTAGAAGGAACTGGAAATCCTATCCTAAACAGGAAACAAGAGATAAATCTATACTCCTATTCAAAAGATTAGAGAGGAGTGTGAACCGGAAGATAGGTGAATCTATATACTCTTATTAAATATATGTGCATGTGTGTTTACAGAGAGAGATAGAGAGAGACAGAGAGAGATTTCTACAAATGCTTGATAGATATTCTTCTTCTTCATGTGCCGTGTCCTTTCAGGACATAGGCGATCATGGACTTCCACTTGGCTCTGTCACTTGCCGCTCTCAATAATTTTTCTCTTTGTATCTCTTCCAAGACTCACTCTGTCAACCATTTGCTCAGACCTAACAAGTACGTCTCGCGCTGCTTTCCCCTGCCTCTTCTTCCATTTATCCGACCTGTGAGTATCAAGTTCTCCAGACCTTCCTTCCTCATTATGTGTCCCAGGTGCTTCTTGATATTTATTATCAGTTTTCTTCTAGTTTGCATCCTTTCCAACACCTCATCATTGCACACGTGCTCTGTCTATGGTATCCTCAGCATCCTTCTGTAAAACCACATTTCTGCTGCCTCATGCCTCTCCTTCATCTTTGATGAGATCGTCCAGCATTCACTTCCATACAGAAGGACAGATATCACGTAGCAATCCAGTACTCTTTACGTGTTTGATAACCCTGTTTTGATATCTCTTTATATTTCTGAGATGAGGCATTGTAACTCTTTACACTGCTCGGATGACCCACTGGACAAAAGCGTTGGTTGGTTGGTTGGTTGGTTGGTTGGTTGGTTGGTTGGTTGGCTGGCTGGCTGGCTGGCTGGCTGGCTGGCTGGCTGGCTGGTTGGTTGGTTGGTTGGCTGGCTGGCTGGCTGGCTGGCTGGCTGGCTGGTTGGTTGGTTGGTTGGTTGGTTGGTTGATTGGTTGGTTGGTTGGCTGGCTGGCTGGTTGGTTGGTTGGTTAGCTGGCTGGCTGGCTGGTTGGTTGGTTGGTTGGTTGGTTGGTTGGTTGGTTCAAAACAGACTTGAATTAATGCGTTTGGAGTTCAATGTTGTTTAATATCAAGCCATTTTCTCTTATTCGTTCGCCCATATATTTGTGTTTGGTGACTTCAATGCCCACCACGCCAAGTGGCTGGAAAACTGTCACAAATTTTGCTAATGTCCATACTATTAACTTTCCAATCACTCAATCTCTTACGCAAGTGGTGAATTTCCCTACGCGTTTCTCTAATGACACAGATGGAACCGACTAACTGCTAGATTTCTGTTTCACTTCTTACCCTTACTCTTGCCATGTCATGCAGTTTTGCCCTCTTAGCAACTCTGATCATGCTGCAGTGTCTGTTGATATCTCTGTTCACATTCCCTCCTCCTAGGAACACCAAACCAGCAGAATATCTTACTACTACCAAACAGCAGAGTAGGAGTCGTCCCGTGATTTCATGTGTGACGTCCTTGGAACAAAGCGTTTAGTCTTCCCGTTAAAGACTGTGCGTCCGAGGTCTCCTCTTAGGTTAAGACTGGCATCGATGCCTTCATCCCAGCCAGGAAGTTGCGACTTAAACCCCATTCGTCTCCTTGGTTCTTCCCTGCTTGCTCGGTCACTATTGCCCACAGAAATCACTTCTGATTTTATCGGAGCCACGCATCTCACCATAATAGGCGCCTTTTTGCCTCTGCTCGTAATCAGTGCAAGAGTATACTAAATTATGCTAAGCTGTTGTTCGCTGATAAAATGAAGCAGCATATAGTATCACGCAAGTTCGGCTCTAAAGACTACTGGCGGCTCTGTAAAAGTAGTGTGCTAACAGTAAGCCCTCAATACCTGCTTTAATAAATGAATTTGAGGTCCTCACATCTTAAAGGGACAAGGCTAAATACTTTGCTTACAGATTCCCCACCAACTCAACATTTGATTCAGCTGGGTTATCGGCGCTCGACTTCCCACCTAGAACTGAGGCTTAACTGAGTGACGTTCACATTACTCCCTCGCTCGTCTCTAACATAATTTCAAAGCTTGTCTCCTCCATAAGGCGAGCGGAAGTGAAGGAATCCCAATCATTCTCCTGAAGAAATGTGCCCCTGAATTCTCCTCTGTCCTCTCCAAACTCTACAATTACTGCTTCTCTGCTTCTCGCTTTTCCATCTACTGGAAGCTCTCCTCTGTGGTGGCTGTATTTAAGAACGCTTGAGTACACTAAGACCCCTCCAAATATCGCCTTATCAGCCTCCTACCAATGTTTGGCAAAGTGCTTGAGGCTATTATTAATGCTGAAGTGGTTCAACATCTCACAGCCCACGGCCCCTTCTCTGATAAACAGTATGGTGCACTAGGTCTAATGCTGACATGTTAACTACCATCACAGAGTATATATACCAAGCTATTGATAAGAACAGCGTAGCACGAGCTGTTGCACTAAATGTCTCCAAAGCATTTGACAGAGTCTGGCATGCTGGTCTTCTACGCAAGCTGCAGAATAACTGGACGATTCCAGTCTTTCCTTTCAAATCGCGTAGTGAAGGTAATATTGAATGGGCATGCTTCCAGATAATGTCATACGAACGCGATTGTCTTTCAAGGCTCTATTCTAGACTCTACGCTTTTTTTCTGATCTTCATCAACGATCTCCCTGACGTAATCAGATCCTAAGTAGGCTACTACACTGGCGATACAACAATTTACTCCCGCCTCGATAAGATATCTGACGATGCTGACAAAGCAAACTTCGCTGCTGATCTTGAAAAGGACCTCCAGTCTGTGGTGGACTGGGGTAAGAAATGGCTCGTAAATTTTAGTGCTCCCAAAACAAAGTCTCTCTCTCTCTCTCTCTCTCTCTCTCTCTCTCTCTCTTGATTGACCCTTTTTCTGAGCTTTTAATTTTGAAAAATATGTCGAGGCTGCCAAGCGCCTCCATAGAGGAGAGTACTGAATTGCTATGTGATGTCAGTTCTTCAATATGGCAGTGAATGTCGGACAATACTGCTGAAGGAAAAACATGAAGATACAGAAATGTGGTTCTACGGAAGGATGCTGTGAATATCATGGATTGAGCCCAAGAGCAATGACGAGGTTTTAGAAAGAATAGAAACGTAAAGGAAATTAATATTGAGCATCAGAAAGAGACAGCTGAAGTTCCTGGGACATGCAATGAGGAAGGAGGGCTTGGAGAACCTGATACTAACAGGCCCGATAGAGGGAAAAAGAGACTGGAGAAAGCAGCGGATATTTGAAGGACCTGATCAGGTGGATGATGGAACGAGGGTTGCATGGTGCAACAGGAGAAAGAGTGCTAAGAGCCACCAGGGATAGGAAGATGTGGAAAGCCATGATTGCCTACGTCCTGAAAGGACATGGCGCATAAAAGAAAAAGAAGAATTTTTTATTCTATGTTTTGTCGCATATCGCGTTGGGTAAATATTAAAATATACTTGTGTCAGTTAAGATTTCAATTAGCTTCTTTATGAGTCCGGACTACAATAACCTTTTTTTAATTTTCGTTTGAATTTCTAAGGAAAGGTATGTTAAAATTTTCTTGCTGTGATTACTAAGGGATCCCATGATTTTAAATTAAAACTAAGGGAATTTTTAATTAAAAATTTTTTTAGTACATTTTTTATTTTTTTAAATTGGAGTAGATAGACCCTACTGTCACCCGATTTATACTCCTTCCTCTTCTTTTGAACAGGAGTAGAGGTTCATCCCTTGTTTCCTATTTAGGAGAAAATTCTCGGTTTCTTTTCTCTCCTTGGGTCTTAATAGTAGTGCTGTCTTAAGCTTTTTGCAATGTGTGTGGATGCTGGCGACTTCTCTTCATTCTGAGGGTACCGGGTTGAAAGTTTCCTGATTGCTGCATCCGACTGGTAGCATCTTCGGGTATCTTGTAGTGCCAAATCGCGCATGGATGGGTGTCTCTGCAAGTGGTTCCGGTGGGTAACTCTGAGGCCATATTATGCTGCAGTCTGCGTCAGTTTCCTTCTTACATATATTGCATTTGACGACTGACTGATACTATTACTCTAGGCTTCTCGTAAACCACTAATTATGACATCACACATTAACATCTTTTACTCGAATAGCTGTGGTATCCGTACCAACATTTGCAGCATTGAATCCTTCATCAAAGTAAACTCACCTGACATCTTAGCCCAGTAACCGTTTCACGATGACACGCGATAATTTTCCAGACTTGTAAAATTACAAAATATGTATCTCTCAATTCATTTCATCACTGTCATAGAAAATGTCTGGGTCTTAAGTCATTTTAAGTCTCTTTCCTCTTACAATCAAATTTCTCCAATACATCATGACCCGATTTTCTATTGGTTAGCTGAGATAAAGCCCTACAAAATACTGCTACTTTAATTGTCTGAATTAAAATAAACTGTTTTGTTTTAAACTTCTATATATAATAATCCCTAACAGAAAAAATATTTCCCTGCCTGACAAGGTGCTAATAAGATAGTACCAAAACACAACGGCTCTTGTGTTGCATAAACTATATTTTTATATAAAATTACAGTAATATATATATATAACAAAGTTTTAAAAATCACTAATCTCTCTCTCTCTCTCTCTCTCTCTCTCTCTCTCTCTCTCTCTCTCTCTCTCTCTCTCTCTATTATATATATATATATAATTAGTTTTTGGTCATATTTAAATTAAACCAGTTCAGAGTTGTATTAAAAAGTGTTCAATACAATTATATTGTAGAAATTTTGAATATTTGAATATTTTTCATTGTAAAAAGTTATTACGCAACCTAGGTTTCTACTATATGGTATCTTCAGGCGATTTGCAATAACTGATTTTGCCGTTTTTTGTTTTTACGAACGCTCACGAGAATTTCTTTGAATGCGCAATTGTCAAAATTAAAATAAGTTATAACATTTTCATCCATTGTTGTATGACCCTAATAGGTATTTTATGGTACGTTACACTTAGTCATAAGTTCTGTTCTTTCATTCAGTAATTCATTTTTGTTTGGGAATAACATATTAACTAACTTTTCTTCATGGCACAATCTACATATTTGACCACCGTTGTAAGGCTTGACTGTTTTCACTTTATTCCACGTTATGTCTGGGTCTTTTCCATATTTTAATTTCAATTTCCATACGTAGCTAGCGAGTTCTGTACGATATTTTAAGTTTTCTATTTTAAAGGTAGACCTGTGATTGAACCATCTGGTCTTGAATGTATCTTTGATTGATCCCAAATACGTTTTGTTTTGTTCCATTTAAGTCATGTACTTTTGGTTTGTAAATGACTTCTTTTGTATTACAAAATCCTTAAAGTGCGCATTTATTTTTATCCCTGAAGTTACATACCTTATTAATGGTCTTGCCTTGCTATTTAAATTCCTGGTGTTTTGTTTTTTTTATCTCAAAATCTATTTATTTGAAGAGTTTGTAAAGTGATTTCCTTATTTTATCATTTTCTCTTTTGTTATCCGGTGCTATCATTAATTCGTCACCTCTGTATAATCTGTGGTTGTCTATGTGGCTTATTTTGTTGATTTTATTTAAAATGTACATACCCATCAATTCTGAAATTTCGGCTCCGTCATACGATATTTGTGGTACATCAAAGTGCCGTTATTTGAGTTTTTAATCCATATTTTACCATTGTGGATAAGTATTGATTTGCGGTAATGTACGATTATATCTATATGTTCAGATGGTATGTTTACCTTTTAACGAAATTAAACGCTTCCATCAAAACTTTTTCAGAAATTGATGGGTAATTTTTTTTTTGTTTCATATGGTAAAGCATTTAGAGACAACAGCCGAAACACACAGAAAAATAGTCCAATATTTAGATGTAGAATTAAATTTACAAACTGGCAATGTTCTTGTAGTGAACAAAACAAGATCTAAATTTAAATTCAAATGTTAAGCACTGACTCATTGATTTTGCTGGAAATAAATGAATTTACTCGAATTTACAAAACTATTGCTTAGTGCACACAAAACTCGCAAAATTTCACACGTCGATGCGAAATACTTTTCGGCCAATAGAAAACTAGGAAACATCTAAAAATAAAATAGAAACACCAGAATCACATCCGGAAGTGAATTTCCAAATGACCTGTTCAGATCCACAGAAACAAAATAAAAGACGGAGTAAGCTCGACCGTCGCCAGAGAGTGAAGATGAGGAGCGTAATCAACACGTCCCTTGACAAACGTAAAGCGATCGCTTTTATTGTCTCTATCTTTCTCTCTCACCTCTCACCTTCTTCCTGTTCACCATTCACCCTTAGCGATAACTTCAAAGACAATCCTACCCACAATAAATGCTCATACATACATTCATACGTTCCTGCACAAGTACACATAATTTTATTCTTGCAAAGACTACGAACTTTTAATACCCTTAACTTCTTAATACTGTTTCTCATTGAAAATTAACTTCTACCAATTCAAGTTATTTTTCCCATTAATAAATTTCTATTTAAACATGCAAAATGTATACTTTTATTCTTCCACACATTACAATCACCAGTCTTCTGATGATAGCGAATAATCTTAAGTTGTAGGGAATCTCCCCACTGCTTCACTGGTGAACCCCGACGTCCAAAGAACACGCACCCTACTTTTACAATGGAAACCTCGACGTCTAAAAAGAACATGCAGTGGAAATCTGATCACCCTATCACACTGATAACCCAGCGAAGAACATGCAGTGGAATAATCCCTACCACCTCACTGGTGAGCACCGACGCCAATAAATAAATAAATAAAATGAAATAAAAAAATAAATTAATAACAAAAAACACTCAAAAGAAACACTCTTTGAACACTTACAACACATTTAATAATTTCACACTCTACAAAACTGGAGGTCATTTATTTCGCCAAAAATAATTCAACATTTATGTACACAAATGAGAGAACTTTCTATCATGTTTTGTCGACAACAATTACTTGCAATATCGCTAATAAATTTAAATCTTGTCACTATTACTTCATCGGCAACCTCGCAAAGACCCCGCAAACGAATTCTCATTTCTACATAAATGATAACCTCAAATAACAGACAAAGGAATTCTGATTACTACATAATGGTTACCATCCAATGTAAAGAAAGGCACAAATACCTCTTCCTCTCACAGAAAAAAAAATGTTGACCACGATCTAGAAAACTTAAGCATTACTACATAAAATGGCTACTCACCGTCTACACCACAAGAAACAAAGGACAGAAGAGAAAAGAAAAAAAAAAGGACAAAAAACAAAAAAGAAAAAGAAAATAAATAAGAGCAGAATCCAACACGTTTGAATAAACCCTGTTGTCAAATTATACGCTGATACAATATCAATCTTATACGACAACTGAAAAAAATTCAACCTACTTTCAACTTCAAAGCTAAATACCTCAAAATATACCCTTTTTTATCCATATTGAATACAATTGTATAACTTTATGTGAAACCATATTTTACGCTTTTGAATACTACTTCGTGTCCGACCATTGAATATACACACTTCTTTCCTGGGTATTTATCAAATTTCAAGAGTCCCATGCGTTTGAATAATTCCAATGTCAAATTATATGCTCAGCCTCTAATGAGAACAGCGGAATTAAAAAAAACTCTACTCACCATCAAAACTACAAACAGTTTTAATGTTTAACTCAGTATGTGCCATACGTGATACACGCTTGGGCGATCAAGTCTCAAAAGAGACATGACTGACTGGGCAGAAGATTATCTCGCAGTAGGTTGCCATTGCTTTCTGCAGAAGACTGGTTGCCAACCAAGGCTATAGAACCCAATCTCTCCTGTTATTTGACTCATAGCTAGAGGAGAAAGAGATGTATTATATTATTATGTAGTAATTAGTGGGTGTTCGGTTTCGTATTGTTATGAAATAATAAACTGATCCCCCACTTTATGACCATTAGAAGCCTTAATCATTATTCCAACTATTATATTCAGTCAGTCAGTTAAGTGCCATACGTGATACACGCTTGGGCGATCAAGTCTCGAAAGAGACATGACTGACTGGGCAGAAGATTATCTCGCAGTAGGTTGACATTGCTTTCTGCAGAAGACTGGTTGCCAACCAAGGCTATAAAACCCAATGTGTCCTGTTATTTGACTCATAGCTTGAGAGGGAAGAAATGTATTATATTATTAAGTATTAATTAGTGGGGGATCAGTTTATGACTTCACACCAATATAAAACCGATCCCCCACTTTATGACCAGTATAAGCCTTAATCATGATTCCAACTAATATATTCAGTCAGTCAGTTAAGTGCCAAACGTGATACACGCTTGAGCGATCAAATCTCGAAAGAGACACGAATGACTAGCAGAAGATTATCTCGCAGTAGGTTGACATTGCTTTCTGCGGTAGACTGGTTGCCAGCCAAGGCTACAGAACCCAAATCTGTCCTGTTATTTAACCCATAACTGGAGGGAAGAGAAGGATTAATACCTTTGCGCGTAAGTGAATGCAAGGAATTTAACTAGAATTTGAACTCGGCTCCCCCGATTTCTTGTTCAGACGAAAGAAATCCGGAAGTGAACGATTCCCAATGTTGATAGAGCTTATGATGAAAAAAAAAAACTAAAACAAAAGCCAATAGAACAATTAAATGAAAAAAACACAACACATATTTTTACTACGGAAACCAGAAAGTATATACAGAATTACACTCCGTTATTTGAACGAGAAACTATATGTAATGAACAAACAAGTTCTAGATAAAAAAAAAATCAAATGTTAAGCATTGGTTTTGTTAGAAATAAACAAATTTACTCGAATTTACAAAACTATTGCTTAGCACACATAATACTCGCAAAATTTCACACCTTGATTCGAAATGTTTTTCGGCCAATAGAAAACTTGGAAACCTCTAAAAACAAAATAGAAAGGCCAAAATCACATCCGGGAATGAATTCCCAAATAAATGTTCAGAGTCTCAGAAACGAAATAAAAGACGGAGCAAGCTCGACACGTGACGAGGACGAGCGTAATTAACACGTCCCTTAACTAACATCAAGCGATCGCTATTGTCTCTATCTTTCTCTCTCACCTCTCATCTTTCACCTCCTTCTTTTTCACCATTCATTTCACCTCAGCGATAATTTCAAAGACTATTCTACCAACAATAAATGCTCATACATACATACACTCATAGGTTCCTGCCTACGTACACATATACTCAGTCTTGACTACTTCGAACACTTGATACACTTAAATTCTTAAAACTGTTTTTTGCTGAACATTAACTTTTACTAATTTATGTTATTCTTTTTTCATTAATAAATTTCTATTTAAACATACAAAAGTTATACAATTATTCTTCTATACATTCCAATCTCCAAACTTCTGATGATAGCGAATAATCTTAAGTTTTAGGGAGTTCGGTTAGGTATGACACATGGACAATTTAATAAACATTAACTACCTCCCTATTGCAACAGTCTCTCCATATATGAAAGCAAACACAAATTTAAAGTACATAAATCAAGATCTAACCCCACAAAGCATAATCAAGCGCATTTACAAGGGAATACGGCACAGGAAATCAAAGAATTCATCAAATAAAACAATATTTGATGAAAAGAAAAGAAACTATGAAGATGCACTAAGAACATCTGGCCATAAGAACATTTTTTAATACAATCCCCAGCCAAACAGACAAATAGAAAACAATGAGAGAAAACGAAACATTATCTGGTTCAACACACCATTTAATTTAGAAGTAAAAATCAAAATAGGACAAATATTTTTTAAATGATTAATAAACACTTTCCAAAAAGCTAAAATTGAAACAAAGTTTTCAATAGGAATAGAATCAAACCTAGTTGTAGCTGTACTAGTAACTAAGAAAATTTCATAAAGAAACAAAACGCCAGAAATTTAAATAGCATTGTACAAAACAAATCATTAATAAGAATGTAATTGCAGGGACAAAAACAAATGCCCACTTCAATGACTTTGTAATACAAAATAAGTCATTTATAAAAAATAAGTCATTTATAAAGCAAAAGTACATGACTTAAATGGTCAAAACAAAACATATTTGGGATCAATCAAATATACTTTCCAGACCAGATGGTTCAATCACAGATCTACATTTAAACTAGAAAACTTTAAAAATTGTACAGAATTGGCTAGCCACATCAATTGAAAATTAAAATATGGAAAAGACTCATACGTAACGTGAAAACAGCCAATCCTTACAAAATATGTAGACTGTACCATGAAGAAAAGTTAGTTAATATGTTATTCCCCCCAAAAAATGAATTACTGAATGAAAGAACAGAAATTATGACTAAGTGTAACCATACCAAAAATTACCTATTAGGGTCATACAACCATAGCTGAAAACGTTATAACTCCTTTTAATTTTGACAATTGCGCATTCAAAGAAATCCTCGTTACGTGAACGTTCTTGAAAAACCAGCAAAATCAGTTATTGCAAATCGCCTGTAGACACCATATAGTAGAAACCTAGGTCGCGTAATAACTCGTTTACAAATGAAAAAAGGAAAAAGAAATATATATATATATATATATATATATATATATATATATATATATATATATATATATTGTATCAAGGCAGCAAATAATTTTATAAACATATATTACTGAATATAATAGACAATGAATGTCTGTTATATTTAATGATGAGCCGTTCTAAACATTGGCTTTAATTTCAGATGAATATTAGACAAAAATTGTCCAATATTTGGATATATTTTTTTATGCTGGTTCTAGAGAGGTTACAAAGACATCCACTATCACAGATATTATCTTGTGTTTACATAATGATGGTGGATGTTTTTATGTTAACGTCCCTGTCACCTCTTTGAAGATGACTCATGTGAGCCGAAAACTTAGAATCAGCACAATAAAAAAAATCTAAATCGTGGACAATTTTTGTCTTTATTTTCACCTGAAATTAAAGCCAAAATACAATGTTTAGAACGGTTCATTATTAAATATAACAGATATTTATTGTCTGTTATATTTAACACACACACACACACACACACACACACACACACACACACACACACACACACACACACACACACACACACACACACACACACACAGAGGCTTGCGCAATCGCGCGCACATAGATATATATATAAAATAGAGTTTTAGGGCATGTTATATCTATTTTTATAGATTTGCCTTAAAAGCCAGATGCAAACGAATGCAAACTCCAGCGAACAATCAGTTTAATGAGCCACATATCGAAATTCTTCATCTGAATCCTGATGAATAGAATGCGAAGCAGAATCAGACCGGAAATCGGACAAGAACAGAACACTGGAACAAGTAATTCAATATTTATACTTAGGATGCTATCAGAAAGAGTATTACAAATGAAAAAGGACGTGTATTTATGTTTTATAGACTATGTCAAGGCGTTCGACAAAGTACGTCACTCAGAATTGATAGAAATGCTTAGCAATCTCGACATATTTGGGAAAGACATTAGAGTAATCAAAAACTTCTGCTGGCAGCAAACCGGACAGGAAACGAATTCAGCAGATATACAAAGATACAAAGGGGGGTGTAAGACAAGCATGTGACTTTTCACCGGATCTTTTCAACTAATGTCCCATGGCAAATAAATGTTTGACGAAATCTCTGATATATATGTGTTCGATTTCATCCTCAGAAAATCCTAAAGAAGAAAAAATATATATTGGGAATACCATGAACGTATTTAAAAAGCGCTTTTACAATCACCTCTCATCCTTCAATAACAAAGAAAAACAAAACATGACATCTCTCTCCAAGCACTTTTGGAAATTAAAAATTAAAAAACGAAAATAAAACACATAAGGTCGAATGGAAAATTCTCAAAAAAGCAAGAACAGCAAAATCTATAAAAGAACCATGTTTCTTTGCCTTCAAGAAAAAATAGAAATCCTTAAATATATAAATAGTAACAAGCTCTTAAATCAGAGACACGAAACCACAGTAAACTGCAAGCACATTAGGGACATAACCCTACAATCATGCTAAGAAATATTAAGAGTTTGATTAGATATTCTCATTATAAAAGATAAAAAATGTTATAGAAAAAATCGATCCAATAAATCCTTAAAGCAAGATCTATCACTAAAGCCTACACCAATAACCTTACTTAACACAATAACCTTACTTAAATACAAAAACATTCCGTACTTGAAAAATCAAAATTAAACAAATAGCTCTCAAACTCGAAAAACAATCAAAATTCATATATTCAAAATCAAGATTAAATATACTACTTCAAAATAATTATATCATACACAAAAATGAACTGTAAGCACACGTAAGATCTAAACCTACAATCACATTAAAAAGTACTGGAAATTTGAATAGATATTTTTATTATTATAAAAGATAAAAAATGCTATAGAAAAAAATCGATGTAATAAATCCTTAAAGCAAGACCTAATACCTGCAAAAAAATCTAAATAAATAAAATATTTAAAAAAATTAAAAGAAATAAATAGAATTCCAAACGATAATTTATAGAAAAAAGAATATAAAAAATTAAAAGAAAAACACCGATCCTATAAACTTAAAATTAAGATTAAACATGCAACTTTATACAAAAAACTGATAAAACACTAATTTTATTTCCTAAAGACCATAAATTTAGATTTCTTGAAATAACTTTGCCTAAATGCAATAATACTCCAAACTTGACAATAAAATATCAAAAGTGCATATCTTTAAAAAAAAACCTATATAGTATAAAAAA
Organism: Ascarosepion bandense; assembly: GCA_037127315.1. NCBI lineage: Eukaryota > Metazoa > Mollusca > Cephalopoda > Sepiida > Sepiidae > Ascarosepion > Ascarosepion bandense. The sequence goes on from JBBBDQ010002505.1 coordinate 533,435, forward strand.
ATATTCCATACCTAAAAAAACAAAATTCGAAAGAAAAAACACCCCATCCCTATCACGTCTATCTAAGAAACCCCAAAGTGAAAACCTAGACACAGGATCAAAGGTAATACATGAATTAGGTCCACTAACAGCAGACATCAATCAATGAAACGATAGCCAACCATAAAAATGACAACTCAACATACCGCCCTCTTAGAAATTCTAACCGGAAGATATCCCCGACTTATAGGAAGTACTTTCCAACAGATAATACCATTAATCAACAATTTCGCACTTACACACCGGATTCTTCGAGGGTCGAACGGTCAAAACAAGAGACACATTAACTTAATTACCAATAACCCCAACCAACCCCTACGACAACAACAAACCAAATATAAACAGAGAATGGTTCCAAACCTTTATTTCTCCCGATGAGGTGTTTGGATCCCAAACACTGAAACAGCCATATGATTGTAGAGAAGAGGACATATATAGAAGAAGTTATGTACATGTTCTAAAACATAAGTTATATATATATATATATATATATATATATATATATATATATATATATATCCACAAACAAGCCTGTTATTACAGCTCTTCAGTCCACCTAAATTATCCGTTTAGCTTCAAGCCGGGATCGAAATCGGACTTATATGTCATTAGGCGTACATTTTGCCACTCAAACATATGAGCAAGGGCAGAGATCGGCAGTTTTCACAGCACAGGATGTAAACAAATCCCAATGAATGAGTGCGTTCAATTTGTTAGCCGAACCAAACTGCGTTCAATCCATTAAACAAAGAACGCAGTGTAAATACTTAAGTAGTCACCGCTTACATGGGATCTACCCCTCTCTCTGAAGGGCTCTATCAACTAGCGAGCGAAACCTCGAATTTGGGTTGCTGAAGAAAACATCTATCACTTACAAACCATTTACTTATTTTTAAAGCGTTTTTACAATCATCTCTCATCTTTTACTAAAAAGGAAAAATAAAATCATCACTTTCTAAATATTTTTGGAAGTTAAAAGAAGAAAAGAAAACACCTTAAGTTAAATGGAAAATTCTAAAACAAGCTAGAATATTTAGATCGGTAAACGAACCACGTTTCCTTTGTCTACAAGAAAAAATGGAAATTATTAAGTATATGAAGAGTGACATATTACTGAATCTTCTTTTTCTTCTATGTACCCGATCCTTTTAGGACGTAGGCGATCATGGTTTTCCACATCCCCCTACCCCTAGAGGTTCTTAGTACGCTTTCTCCTTTTGCACCACGCAACCCTCGTTCCGTCATCCACCAGATCAGACCCTTCAAATATAGTATCCGCAGTTTTCCCTGTCTGTTTTCCCCTTTATCTTGCCTGTTAGCATCAGGTTCTCTAAGCCTCTTTCCGATTAATTTCCTGTTCGTTTCCATCCTTTCCAAAACCTCATCATTGTTCACATGCTCGATCCATGATATCCGCAGCATTCTTCTGTAGAACCACATTTCAGTTGCTTCAAGTTTTCCCTTCATCTTTGTTGATATTGTCCGGCATTCGCCACCATATTGAAGAACTGACATCACATAACAATC
>JBBBDQ010002505.1:540000-552500 GCA_037127315.1 Ascarosepion bandense
TTATTTCTTATATTTAGTGGGGGAACAAAATGATGGAAACATCTGGTATCATAATAGCATAATTTGGAAAATTTAATTAATCTCTTAAAAGCTTATCTATATTTATGTTTGTCGATTCTGAGTACCATTTCTTTCTTTTTTTTTTTACAGATATTATTTAAATAAGTATATTAAAATCAATTAGTCGGGACTATTTAAGAATTTTTAATTTATCAACTTCATCCTATGGTTTAGGAACTGTTTCTGAATGGAAAAGTCATCCTTCAAGATGTTGATGAAACTATTCTTACTGCGAAAATGCATGGAGAACATTCTAGTGAAGTAAGACAACTTATCTGGCCACTATAGTTTCCAAATCTCACCAATATTGAACACTAGCAGTACAGCCCGGCGTTGCTTTGGTGTAATGAAAGCTTTAAAACTAATGAATGATCCTGGAGCTCAGACTCTTTGGACGTTGGCACAAAAGACTAAAAAGCAATAGTTGTTTCCGGTTAAAGCGAAACCGTAGACTGAAAGAAAAATGAATGGATGTAAGTCAAATTTTGATTTCCTGGTATCGATATCAAATAAGTTTTTTTCGTCTTATAATGAACTTTAAAGGCTAAATAAGTTCTGAGTAAATGGTATCATGGCTGATACTAACAACTACAATTATACCTACTTAGAGCCAAACCCGAAGCAAAAACTAATATATAAGGGCTGAAAAAAATACAGACATACAGGTAGATAAACAGACACACACACAAACATCTTTCCTTTTATATATATATATATATATTATCGATTTTCTGCACTATTGTAAGAATTGCAACCTTAAAACTTCTGAATATCGTTTCTTATGTCTTTGTCTATGAGTGTATCAAATTTCATTAAAATCGGACCACTCCTTCTATAACCCGACTTTTTCAATTATCGATTTTCGATATTTATCGGGGGTACCTCGACACAAAACCGAGCTAAGAACACTCGCAGACGCTTATAGTACAACTATGTAAATTTTCAAGAAAATCAGTTCAGCCGAGTCTATAGGTAACGGACACAGACACACACACAGACACAGAAACAGACAGACACACACATTGACAAAGTTCCATTTATAAATAAGTTTAGATTACAGCGAGACTGTTATGAGAACCCTAGATGTTATGACAGGATTTCTCATCGGGGGCCACAATTTGAAAAACATACGATACGCAGATGATACAGTGCTAATTGCAGACACGGAAAGGAAACTACAAGACCTCCTACAGAAGGTAACTGAAGAGAGTGACAAAAAAGACTACAAATAAACTGCAAGAAAACAGAATGCATGGTCATCAGCCAAAAGAGCAACCCAAAATACCAAATACAGGCGGGGGATACGAAAATCAAACAGGTTCAAAAATTTAAATTCCTGGGAAGTGTTCTAACAGAAGACGAAAAGTGCGACACAGATATCCGAAAACGAATTGGCAAGGCGAAGGACGCGTTTCAGAAGCTGAGTAAAGTATTAAGACAAAAGAAACTTTCTCTACGAACAAAGAAGAGAGTACTGAATTGCTATCAAAGATAAAAGAAAAACTTGAAGCGTCGGAAATGTGGTTCTAGAGAAGGATGCTGCAGATATCATGGACTGAGCATGTGAGCAATGATGAGGTTTTGGAAAGAATGGAAACAAAAAGAAAATTAATATCACCAGGAAGAGACAACTGAAGTTCCTGGGACTTGCAATGAGGAAGGAGGGCTTGGAGAACTTGATACTAACAGGCCAGATAGAGGGGGAAAAGAGACAGAAGAAAGCAGCGGATAACATATTTGAAGGGCCTGAGCAGGTGGATGACAGATCGGGGGTTGCGTGGTGTTACAAGAGAAAGCGTGCTAAGAGCCACTAGTGACAGGGAGACGTGGAAGGCCATGATAGCCTTCGTCCTGAAAGTAAAAGACACAAAGAAGAAGAAGAAGAAGAAGAAGAAGAAGAAGAAGAAGAAGAAGAAGAAGAAGATGGTTCATTTTAGAAAAACAAGTGAGGATTCGATATCCTTCACCATCATCAGTGAAAGAACTGGATATTGTTTTAGCTGAAGAATAGATAAAGAAAATCCTCTGGGAACAATTTAAACTTTGTACGTGTCGATCCTACACACTCTTCAAGCTGTACTTACTGTCAAAGGCGGTTCTCCCCCATACTGAAGCAAATTGGCTTGAAATTTCAAAGTGTTTTCATCATTTTGTCCACTGCCTATATATATATATTTATATATATATATATATATATTTTTTTTTTCTTTCATCCGAAGTGGAAGAGTAGGAAGGTAAATTCCAAGAACCTGATCCTAATTAATATTAAAAACTTTCATATTAAAAATGATGCAAGTGGAGAGCTCAATGTACTTAAGATTACAGAGCCAATAAAATTAGAGAAAATTTTCAAAATTCAAAGGTGTCGGATGCACATTTCGACATGAGATCTCTAACAGAGATTCTGCGTCACCTCAGCGACATTGTTCTGTTCTAAATGAAGAAGGCACTGGGGTAAAGGGGGAGGAGCGAAGTTAATAACGGTCAAGAATTAAGAGTTCCCTTAAGGTCAGGGAAGTGGGATTTTTTAAAATTGGGGATTAGGTTAAACAAAACAGAACACACACACACACACATATATATATATATATATATATATATATATATATATATATATATATATCCAGGTAAGGAGGATCCAAGGTTTTACGGTTTTGAGTTCACTGGCATTTATTTTTTCTATAAACAGTGCTCAGGACAGTAAATATTGTAAAGCATAATATTATGTTATTCAGGAATGAACTGAGTTCTTTCGGTGACTGGCGTGTGCATACACTACTTATATACAGCACGGTAAAATTCTCCTCTAATGCTTCTATGCGTCTATGGCTTAGTGGGTAGCGACTCTGATTGACACCAAATTGGTCCAGTTTCGATCCCGGCTAGAAGTAAGTGGATGTGTCTAGCCACACTGATCAGCTATGATACAGTGAAATAGGCTTTTATGTGGAGGACTAATATATATATATTCACACCCATATGTATATGATGGATATTGTTCTGGGGTAGTTAACACCCCTATATCCATGGACAATATGGATTCGTCTGGTTTATATAATGCCAGACATTTCTACCTTCAAGCGGAGGATTATATATATAATACCGAGGAGCACACTTGTAGTTTAACCGCTCACAGTGAACACAGGACTCTTTCACCTTATAATTGTGATCCCTTAAATAGGACCACAACAGATATATATATATATATATATAACTTTATGTCTGTCTGACTATAAAAGTTTTTAATTCATCACATAGTTTAAGAATATCTGTATATAAATGTATGTATATATAAAGAGAGGGACATATATATATATATATATATATATATATATATATATATATATATATATATACACACGCACACAGAAAAATGAAAATACAGATATTTATTTAAAATTTATCTGTATATACATATATTTTAAAATTTGTGTATTTAGGCAGAAAATTTTCTTTTAGTCTTGTCAGATTAAATAAATTGCAAACATTGTCTGCTTATTTTTTTAGTAATATCCATTCATACTCACGGATAATCTTTCGCGTATTATAATTGAAAGATGTCTGACATCTTTCATTTAAAATACGTGAAAGATTATCCGTGAATATGAACGGATTTTATTAAAAATAAACAGACACAATGTTTGCCAATTATTTAATCTGGCATATATATATATATATATATATATATATATATATATGTTTCATTGAATAATATAGACATATTATGCCTATTTATTTTTATATTTATCCTTTCTAATTCATAATAATAAAATTCATCAAAGGGGGTGCTGTAGTTTTTGTTAGCCCAAGTACTTTCAATCTTCTCCGAGATCATCCTCAGGTGTGAATTGCGAACACAAATTTAATATAACTGAAATTGTTGTGATGGTGATATTTCTAAACATGCGTTAATGCGCTCCATTATAATTATTTTAAAATTAAACATTGATGTTACGATGTTTTGCAAACAAGCGGTCACAATGCAAGGGAACAAACAAAGAGACGGATTAATACCTTTAACAAGAGTATTTGCGCGTAAGTGAATGCAATGAATTCCACTGGAATTCGAACTCGGCCACCCTATTTCTCGTTCCGAGCCGATCCACTGCATCACAACGAACATCTGAGAAATGTTAGTCAACTCAAGTGTATTTCAGCTGACTAACATTTAAAACTATATGACTCGTCAGACGAAAATATTTTGCCACTTTGTGATAAATATTTTGCAAAATATTGCTTTTGATATATTGAGATATAAAATTCATATATTGTTGTCTCATGTATGTATGTATATAATTTATTTCTTAAAAACTTTGACAGTTTCGAACTGATGAGGGTTTTCACTATATATATATATAGTTATCCGCAGACAGATCTGTTTCGCTGTATCACAGCTCATCAGTTCGGTTAGACTCCGATTGCTTTTAACCCAGGATTGAAACCCGACCGAATTAGGGAGCATAAAGATCAGAACGATGTTATGAAAAAGTCTAAAAATGAAATAACTTTTTATTTAAAAACTTCCAAGAACATTTTATCAAGGAAAAAAAGGATATAAAGGTAAATTATATAATTCCAGAATTTAAAGCTTAATAAACTTATTCTACTAAAGTGAATAATTATATAATTTTCGTTAAAAGATAGATGATCAAAAATGTCAGAACGATCAACAAAATCATTCTATTATAATGGATACATCATATCCAAATGAAAATAGAGTTCATAATTCATTAGTACTTGATGTGTACAGATCTTTACCGATCTTTATGCTCGCTTCTGTATATATACATACATATATACATACATATATATATATATATATATATATATATATATATATATATATATATATATATATATTGTTGAGTTGTGAAGATACTCAATGCATCGCCATTTTCTAACCCACACAGAAAAACTACTCAGTGCTGAACTACTACGTAATGTTCAGCATATGGTAAAATAACTACACCAATGACAAAAAAAATCACTTGATAATATCCATAGAAGTAGGTGAAAGTGTTCTGGACAATAAAAATTATGGACAATTTTTATATTTCTTAACTTCTACAATAAGGAAGAACATTAGAATACTGAAAAAATTCAGTAAAATATAATTTAATCTTCTTTGTTGACGGTATTTTATGATTAATGATATATATATATATATATATATATATATATATATATATATATATTGTAACAAAGTTATAGAACACGTAGGTTTTTTGCCTACTGTTCATGCATTTACTTTTATAAAGAGTGCTCGATACAACGTAGAACATTGTAGAACATTATTACTATATATATATATATATATATATATATATATATATATATATGTGTGTGTGTGTGTGTGTGTGTGTGTAAGTCTGGAGAGCGTGGTTGTAGTAAAACCAATATATGTATTAGGTTTTTGATTAGTATCAGAGATGCAATCTCTGAATGGGCATGTAAGTTGGTACACTACATTGGTTTTTTGTAGAGAATGTAGTTTAGTGCTTGTTGGGTTATTATAGACTGTGAGGTCAATTGTTTTAAACTTTTTATAATATATAATGAGTTTAATTTGATTATTACTTTCCACTGGTTTAACATTTCTACGTATTTTGTTTTTGAGAGTTTTTTCATCTTGTTTATAATTATTATGTATTTGGTTGCAATAGTATAAGTTAATAGTTTTTTTGTTCTTTTTTAATCATTTCACCCCGAGCAAGGCGGAAACGCCACTGATGTGCAGGGGGCTACATAAATGTAAAAAGATTAATTAGAAAAGAGTGAGGAGTACAAACTAGTTCGAAAGGAACAATAGAAAGCTGAGAAAGCAGGTGCGATGACAGATACATAGGTGGAGAGAAAGGGAAGGTTATACGGGGATGGGGAGAGAGCTAGAGTCCAGTGGTTAGTAGATGAGTATTGACTTTGCATTTAAATTTCTGGAGGTTGTAGTCGTCAGGACAGCAAGAATACGGGAGCGAGTTCCACAGGCGGGAAGTGCGAGAGAAGAAGCTGAAGGAGTAGAATTGTCGTCTACATTTGGCTAACCTGACTGTGAATGGGTGGGACCCAGATGCCAGTCTGGTTGCACGAGTAAACACCTGTTGAGGAGGCATCAGTGACTTAAGTTCGTCTGAGCAGAAGCCATGAAAGTATTTATAGAACAGACAAAGGGAGGCCACCTTTCGACGATGGGGAAGTGGCTGCAGTCGAGCCGCCAGATCAGTACCTATCACATTACAGACTCTCCTTTCGAGCCTGTCAAGAACACTGAGGAGAACAGCAGGGGCACCTGACCATAAATGGTAGCAGTACTCCATGCACGGACGGATGGTTGACTTTTATATATGCAGGATGGATTCAGGTGGAAAAAACATCCTGGATCGACATAGTGACCCAACCTTCTTAGCAGTAGATTTTGCTATGGATTCAATATAGTGGTTCCATTTGAGGTCTGAGGACAGGTAAGTCCGAGGAGGCGTAGTGTATTACTCTCCAGGAGAATCGCTTGGTCCATGCTTATGGGTGGCAGGAGAGGTTGCCTGTAATGGTTGACAGACAACAGTTTGATGTTATGTTTATTTTGATGTAAACCATTATTATTAATATTATCATTATTGTTAGAGCTATTGTTAATTTTGTTGAGATACATTTTAATTTGTTGATCAATAACAGAGTTAGGAAATCCATTAGTGACTTGTGTTTGCTTAATGTTGTGTAATTTACTAGAACCACGCTCTCCCGTAGACTTACATGTCATCTTTCTTTAACAATACGGTGATCCTTACTCATACACACAGTAAGAGGAACCTGCAGATATTGGAGGCCATGTACATCAAATCAAAACAACCAACACTCAATAAAATCAACTTTAAAACCGGAAATAACATATTACATTGCATTTGACTAGATGGTTTTGTTGTCATTTCGCGCTATCCCGCGGTGTGACGTCATAAAACCGCATCGCAAACTTAAGAACTGCGTTTATTATTTTTGGTAACTATTGCCGTTGCCAAGCGGAGTTTTATGTCAACACAAAATAAAATCGTCGGTGATGGTGGATTTTATAATATTTCAGTTTAAACAACCTCTCTGAAGATGGCTCGTGTGAGCCGAAAGCTTAGAAGAAAACCAATAAATAATTATCCAAATGTTGGAGAATTTTTGTCTTTATTTTCAACTGAAATTAAAGCAAAAATACGACGTTTAGAACGGCTCATGATTAAACATAATAGACATTCATTGTCTCTTATATTTAACAGCATATGTTTAGAAAATTACTTGCTGCCTCGATATGCTATATATATATATATATATATATATATATATATATATATATATATATATATATAGTGATGATCCACGTATCCTGTCTTAATAATATGTATGGGAAAAACCACTAAAAAGTTGTATGTTTAAAAATGTATCTTTTTGACAATATTTATTTATTTCTATTATTATATTTGATATTTCCGACCGTCCTCGGCCTTTCATCAGAAACAAATGATTTTAAAATTTAAATTAGAAACGTTTTCGCGAGGAGCGTTCGTCCGAGAGATTATTTACATCTCGTGACGCAGAAAGCGACAGATTTTTTTAATATTTGTAAACGTAAACCTATCTTTAATAATACTAATAAATGTTTTTTTAAAGAAAATTTTTTTAAGTGTAACTAAAAAATGTTTAACTCTTGAAATATTTATAAAGATTCAAAACACCTAAGTCCCTATTTAACCCTAGCTTATATGCATTTAATTTTAAAATCCAGTATTTTTCTTTCTTTCTGCGTGAGTATGTAGAACTAAAATCAGAATCTATTAGTAAACATTTGCAGTTTTCTAATGTGTGTCCCGGTTGATTGAAGTGTTGGGCTATGGGGGAATACGGTTTGTTTTGGCGTATGCTTAGTTTATGATTGTTGAAACGGAATCTAAAGCTATTTCCAGATTCCCCAATATATCCACTATTTGGACATATTGAACAGAAGCGAAAATACATAATGTTTTGGCTGTCACAGGTGAGGCGTAGTAGGTGTAATTTGATGTTGGTGTTGGGTAGAGAAAATACTGCATCGTTTACTAAATGTTTGCAGACTAAACAGCGAGTTTTCTGACACTTGAAATTCCCTGATAGGTTTGTATTTTTTAGATATTTGGTAGAAGTGAGGATAGCTGATAGGTTGGATGTTTGTTTCATTGCATTTATGGGTGGTTTATGGAAAATTTCTTTAATTTGTTTGTTTGATTGGAGGTTCTTGTAATCATTTTTTAAATTTTGAATAAGTGTGTAGGGATATTGATTGTGGTTAAAAACCATTGGAATTCGGTTGTTGTTTTTTCTTTTCTTGTATGTGAGAAGTGTGTTACGATTTATGTGGATGGTTTTATTTAGTGCTTCTTTTATTATTTTTATTGCGTATTTACATTTTAGAAATTGCTTTGTTAGGTTGTTAATGTTGTATTGAAAATCTGGATGGTCTGAGCATATGTGTTTGATTCTTAGAAATGAGCTGTATACGATAGATTTTTTTTAATTTAAGGGGATGACAACTTTTAAAGTGTAGGAATTTATGTTGGTTTGTGGGTTTGTTGTATAGACTGGTGGAAAGTGTATGTTTGTTTAATTTTATCATGACGTCTAAGAAAGGGACGGATGTGTATGAGTACTCCATGGTAAATTTAATTGTATTGTGGAAGTTGTTGCAGAAAGTAAAAAAGTTTTTTAATTTTTCTAATCCATGAGTCCATAATAAGAAAATGTCATCAATGTATCTAAAATAATGTGATGGTTCATATTCTGAATTGTCTAGTATCTTTCTTTCTAGAATGTGCATAAATATATTGGCATAACTAGGTGCCATTTTCGTGCCCATTGCTGTGTCACTAATCTGTAAATAGTGTTTGTTGTCGAATTTAAAATTATTATGTGTTAAAATGAAATTTATTAATTGGCATATATCTGTAATTTGGTTATTAGGTAATTTGCTTTTACTAAGGAACTCATGGCAAGCTGATACTCCTTCAACATGTGGAATGTTCATATACACAGACGTAGCATCCATCGTTACTAGGATATTATCATCGTGGATTAAGTTAATGTTTTGTAATTTGTTGATAAAATCAGTAGTGTCTCTAATATAACTAGGTATGTCAGGCAATAAAGGTTTTAGGATATTGTCTATGTACCCAGATATAAGTCCTGTGAGGGTACCAATGCCTGATATTATGGATCTGCCAGGTGGTGTGATTTTAAGGGCTTTTGAAATTTTATAGATCTCTTCATTATTTGATTGTTTAGTATGATGTGGGTTGGATGAAGAGGTGTTAGGGTGTTTTTCTGAAATGATTTTGGGGAGTTTATGTAGTTTTTGGATAGTGTAGAATGTTGCTGTTTTGGGGGTTCTCAGGAATAAAAGATTTTATTTTATTTTTATGTTGTGGTTCAGGTTCTGAATGAGAAGTGATAATTCTGTTTTGTAAGTGCTAGTCGGATCTAGAGGTAAGGGTACATAGAATCTGTTATTTTGAAGTTGTGATTCTGCTTCTTTAATATAGTTATAAGTGTCTAAGATGGTTATAGCTCCGGCCTTATTGGCTGGTACGATAATTATGTCTCGGTTGTTTTTAAGTGTATAGATGGCTTGGTGTTCTAGTTTGGATAAGCTGTGTTTTTTTGTTTGGTGTCCTTTGTTTTTTAAGAAGTTATCCATATGTTGTCTGGCTTTGTTGGCATATTGATCCAAGTGTTGGTTACGTCCGCTTGGTGGAGTCCATAGAGTGTTATTCTTCGTAAGAGGAAGTTTGGAGCATGATTGGTTAGCGCTGTTGTCTGTAGAAGTAGATTTGTTGTCTGAGAAATATTCTTTTAGTCTCAGTCTACGAAGGTATTTTTCCATATCGTAGCAAAGGCTTAGAAGGTTTAATGGCTGTGAGGGGTAGAATGATAATCCTTTATTTAATAAAGAGGTTTTTCCTTGGGTGAGAGTATATTTAGATAGGTTTGCGATGTGATTATCAGCAGAGTTGTTATGGGTGTAGCGTACATAATGAGATCTTCGTGGAATCTGTTGTATTAAGTAGTTATTCAGGTGATGTATGTGTTGTAAAATGGGGTCCTCAGCAATTAGTTTATTGAGTTTTTGTTTTTTCAAAAATATACACTGTGTCAGCTTTTTTTGGTACAGGAAATTGAGTGTTTTTTTTTACTTCAAAGTATTGGAAAGGAGAAAGTGTTAGATAGAGAGAATAACTGATTTTTTTTAGATAAGTTCATGTAAAAGGATTTCTTAATGTAAGCAGAGTTGTGTGCAAGGTTTCTTAATTGCGTGGAGGTTCTGTTGTATATATGTTGGGCTTTTTGTTTATGCAATGTAATAAAGCTTTGTTGGAAGTTGTATTTAAATCTGAATCCTTTTGGTATTAATTCCATTTTTTTGCAAAGTCCGATAAATATAATGTCCGAGTGTATTTGTGCCAATTTGTAGAAATGTCCGAAATCTCGCTGTTTAGTCTGCAAACATTTAGTAAACGATGCAGTATTTTCTCTACCCAACACCAACATCAAATTACACCCACCACGCCTCACCTGTGACAGCCAAAACATAATATATTTTCTCATCTGTTTAATATGTCCAAATAGTGGATATATTGGGGAATCTGGAAATAGCTTTAGATTCCGTTTCAATAATCATAAACTAAGCATACGTCAAAACAACCCGTATTCCCCCATAGCTCAACACTTCAATCAACCGGGACACACATTAGAAAACTGCAAATGTTTACTAATAGATTCTGATTTTAGTTCTACATACTCACGCAGAAAGAAAGAAAAATACTGGATTTTAAAATTAAATACATACAGGCAAGGGTTAAATAGGGACTTAGGTGTTTTGAATCTTTATAAATATTTCTATAGTTAAACATTTTTTAGATACACTTAAAAAAAATTTCTTTAAAACATATATATATATATATATATATATATCCAAATGAATAAGGAACACACACACACACACACACACACACACACACACACACACACACACATATATATATATATATATATATATATATATATATCCAAATGAATAAGGAACGAAGAAAATAATTGCATCGTTCAAAACATTAATTTAAAACAGGTTCAATATAAAAATAGACCACTGAATATTTATTATTAATTATTACCTTAAAACTTGCACAATCTACTACAAAATTGTCCATTTTGTTTTAACATTGAAAAAACAATATCTCATCAGCAGGGCCGTAGCTGATGCTAAAAAACACCGGGCACAGAGAAAATTGCCCGGATTTATTAGTTTACAATGTGATGACGTCATTAGTGTCATCCGTTTCCAGAAACTATGATTTTTGCGGATTTTTTCTGCTATTCCAATGGAAATTAGGCACAGAACGTTAACGAAAGCAGGAAATCGGGTTCTGACTTTCTGAGTATAACCAGTCTTTTCTCCCAAAATTAATAAATAAACTGATTTTTACTGCGTTCATTCGGATGTTTTCGTTTTTCTTTCTTTCTTTCTTTCTTTCTTTCTTTCTTTCTTTCTTTCTTCGTGAATTGTTTAGTTTGATTTCTGACGAAGACATTTTTCCTTGCCCGGATTTTCACTATGATTGCACGGATCGGCCCGGACCTGTGCCCGGTGTGTCCGGTAGTCAGATACGGCCTTGCTCATCAGGTTGTTAATAATGATGGTAATAAACGTTTTATTGAAAAAAAAAAGTTAAAAAAAAAACAACATTTCTCACTTATTTCTCCCTTTACTTTCTATTTCCTCTCTGTCTTTCCCTTTCCTCTTTATTCTCTTTTTCTTGTTCTTATTTTCTTAGCTTTTCTACCCTCTTTCTTTTTCCCCCACTTTTTTAATATCTTTTTACCACGTACAAAAAAATTTCAAAAATAAAAGGAATATAATATATATATATATTTCCAAAAATCAAAGGTATATACACAGTCATCCGCAGACACATCTGTTTCGCTGTATCACAGCTCATCAGTACGGTTAGGCATCCGATTGTTTTTAGCTAGGATTGAAACCCGACCGAAATGCCATCAGTCGACGATTCTATCTCTGAGCGATGGGTGCTCGGTAGATGACGGCAGACTTTTAGCGTGTGATATACGATGTAAACATACGCCAATAGCTCAGAGTGTTCTAATTCATTATTGAATGAACGATGCGTAGATGCTAGAGTAGCTACTGTTTTTTTCAAAGCCTACCTTCCAGAGTACTCAATCAGGGTGTGTGTGTATATATATATATATATATATATATATATATATATATATATATATTTTCATTTATAAACGAGTTATTTCACTACCTTGGTTTCCACCACGAGTGGTTTCTTCAGCCGATTTTTAATAACTTATTTTATTTTTAATAACTTATTTATTTTATTTTTAATAACTTATTTATTTTATTTTTAATA
>JBBBDQ010002505.1:557500-667500 GCA_037127315.1 Ascarosepion bandense
CAGTCAGTTAAGTGCCATACGTGATACACACTTTTGGCGATCATGTCTAGAAAGAGACATGTCTGACTGGGCAGAAGATTATCTCGCAGTAGGTTGCCATTTCTTTCTGCAGTAGACTGGTTGCCAGCCAGGACTATAGAACAGAATCTGTCCTGGAGGGACCTGTAACTGGAGGGAGCAGTGAAGTATTATATTTATTTCATAGTAATTAGTGGGGGATCAGTTTATTACTTCATAACAATATAAAACCGATCCCTCACTTTAAGCCCAGCAGAAGACTTAATCATGATTCCAGCTATTATATTCAGTCATTTAAGTGCCATACCTGATACATGCTTTTTGGGCGATCATGTCTCGAAAGAGACATGACTGACTGGACAGAAGGTTAACCCGCATTAGGTTGCTATTGCTTTCTGCGGTAAGCTGGTTGCCAGCCAAAACTATAGAACCCAATCTATCCTATTATTTAACCCATAACTGGAGGGAAGAGTAGGATTAATACCTTTCCCAAGGGTATTTGTGCGTAAGTGAATCCAAGGAATTTCACTGGAATTCGAACTACGCTCCCCAATTTATCGTTCTGGGTCGATATCCACTGCACCACAACGCCCATTGAGGAATCAGAGAGCCAAATTCGAATTCTAGTCGAGTTTATCTTACGTGCTAATAGTAAACGTGGTAATGCATTGAAAAACTTCTCCGCATCCCGGCTATCGGTAAATAACAGGACAGAGTTCCATAACCCTGCAGAAGGAATGCTGTATACCAGGTCTCTCTATTCAGCTCTTACAAAAAGTGTGATGGCTCATATGTGAGAATAGTTGAGCAGAATGCTTCTGAGCTGCTTGACCCTCATAATGTCAAAATCGACTGTACATTCCTCCATATATATATATATATATATATATATATATGAAAAAAATTCGAGAAGCCGTGAAAGTTTTGTTTAAAGTGTAGATTTATTGTTGCTGTTATTATAATTATTACTTGCTTTTTGTATGATATATTAAGTGTCCATGATGGTATTTGTAAACCATCAAAACAGATCTCGATATGTGAAGCCACACATTTATTCGCCTGAAGAGAGTCAACTTTAGACTCGAAAAACGTGTAGCGATACAATTACTGTTATGGACATATAATATATCATACAAAAGGAAAGTAATATTCATAATAATAACAACAATTACATTTTATACAAAACGTTCACGGCTTCTTGCACTTTTTCTTCTTTGCCAATTTCTCTCGTTGGAACAACCCCTATTTCTGTTTTAGTATATATGTATATATATATATATATATATATATATATATATATATATATATATATATTCTAAGCATATACTGTTAAATATAAGAGACAATGAATAGGTATTATGTTTAATCATGAGCCGATCTAAACGTCGTATTTCGGCTTTAATTTCAGTAGAAAATAAAGACAAAAATTCTCCAAAATTTGGGTAATTTTTTATTAATTTGTTTCTAATCTTTCGGCTCACATCAGCCATCTTCAGAGAGGTTACCGAGACGGTAATACAAAACTTCCACCATCACCGACGATTTTATTTTGTGTTGACATAAAACTCCGCTAGGCAACGAGAATAGTTACCAAAAATAACAAACGCTAAATGTTATTTAGATGATTAGCTATCAAGGATGAAGGAGAGGCATGAGGCAGCAGAAATGTGGTTCTACAGAAGGATGCTGAAGATACCATGGACGGGGCATGTGTGCAATGATGAGCTGTTGGAGAGGGTGGAAACGAGTAGAAAACTAATACTTAATATATGGAAAAGACAGATGAGATTTCTTGGACATGTAATGAGGAAGGAGGGCCCGGAAAATATAATATTCACAGGACGGATAGAGGGAAGAGAGAGAAAAGCAGCATGAGACCTACTTAATAGGCTTGAGCAAATGAAAGGTACAGAGGGATTTAGGAGAGATACAAAGAGGTAGAATATTGGGAGCGACAAAAGAGAGAGCCAAGTGGAAGTCAATGATTGCCTACGTTCTGAAGGGACATGGCACATAAAGAAGAAGAATGAATGACAGAGTGGGGTTTGGAAGAAATACCATGAGGAAAAATATTGAGAGTGACAAGAGACGGATAACAGTGGAAGTTCATTATTACCTAAGTCCTGAAGGGACATGGCACATAACGAAGAAGAAGGAATGACAGAATGGTGTTTGGAAGAGATACGATGAGGAAAAATATTGAGAGTGACAAGAGACAGAGCCAAGTGGAAGTCCATGATCGCCTACGTCCTGAAGGGACATGGCACATAAAGAAGAAGAATGAATGACAGAGTGGGGTTTGGAAGAAATACCATGAGGAAAAATATTGAGAGTGACAAGAGACGGATAACAGTGGAAGTTCATTATTACCTAAGTCCTGAAGGGACATGGCACATAACGAAGAAGAAGGAATGACAGAATGGTGTTTGGAAGAGATACGATGAGGAAAAATATTGAGAGTGACAAGAGACAGAGCCAAGTGGAAGTCCATGATTGCCTACGTCCTGAAGGGACATGGCACATAAAGAAGAAGAATGAATGACAGAGTGGGGTTTGGAGGAGATACCAAGAGGATAAATATTGAGAGTGACAAGAGACAGAGCCAAGTGGAAGTACATGATTGCCTACGTCCTGAAGGGACATGGCACATAAAGAAGAAGAATGAATGACAGATTGCGGTTTGGAAGAGATACCAAGAGGAGAAATATTGAGAGTGACAAGAGACAGAGCCAAGTGGAAATCCATCATTGTCTACGTCCTGAAGAGACATGGCACATAAAGAAGAAGAATGAATGACAGAGTGGGGTTTGGAAGAGATACCAATAGGAGAAATATTGAGAGTGACAAGAGACAGAGCCAAGTGGAAATCCATGATTGCCTACGTCCTGAAGGGACATGGCACATAAAGAAGAAGAATGAATGATAGAGTGGGGTTTGGAAGAGAAACCAAGAGGAAAAATATTGAGAGTGACAAGAGACAGAGCCAAGTGGAAATCCATGATTGACTACGTCCTGAAGGGACATGGCACATAAAGAAGTTGAATGAATGATAGAGTGGGGTTTGGAAGAGATACCAAGTGGAAAAATATTGATAGTGACAAGAGACAGAGTTAGGTGGAAGTCCATGATTGCCTACGTCCTGAAGAGACATGGCACATAAAGAAGAAGAATGAATGACAGAGTGGGGTTTGGAAGAAATACCAAGAGGAAAAATATTGAGAGTGACAAGAGCCAGAGCCAAGTGGAAGTCCATGATTGCCTACGTCGTGAAGGGACATGGCACATAAAGAAGAAGACTGAATGACAGAGTGTGGTTTGGAAGAGATACCAAGAGGAAAAATATTGAGAGTGACAAGAAACAGAGCCAAGTGAAAGTCCATGATTACCTACGTCCTGAAGGGAGATGGCACATATAGAAGTTGAATGAATGACAGAATGGTGTTTGGAAGAGATACCATGAGGAAAAATATTGAGAGTGACAAGAGACAGAGCCAAGTGGAAGTCCATCATTGCCTACGTCGTGAAGGGACGTGACACATAAAGAAGAAGAATGAATGACAGAGTGGGGTTTGGAAGAGATACCAATAGGAGAAATAGTGAGAGTGACAAGAGACAGAGCCAAGTGGAAATCCATCATTGTCTACGTACTGAAGAGACATGGCACATAAAGAAGAAGAATGAATGACAGAGTGGGGTTTGGAAGAGATACTAATAGGAGAAATGTTGAGAGTGACAAGAGACAGAGCCAAGTGGAAATCCATGATTGCCTACGTCCTGAAGGGACATGGCACATAAAGAAGAAGAATGAATGACAGAGTGGAGTTTGGAAGAGAAACTAAGAGGAAAAATATTGAGAGTGACAAGAGACAGAGCCAAGTGGAAGTCCATGATTGCCTACGTCCTGAAGGGACATGGCACATAAAGATGAAGAATGAATGACAGAGTGGGGTTTGGAAGAGATACCAAGAGGAAAAATATTGAGAGTGACAAGAGACAGAGCCAAGTGGAAATCCATGATTGCCTACGTCCTGAAGGGACATGGCACATAAAGAAGAAGAATGAATGACAGAGTGGAGTTTGGAAGAGAAACTAAGAGGAAAAATATTGAGAGTGACAAGAGACTGAGCCAAGTGGAAGTCCATGATTGCCTACGTCGTGAAGGGACATGGCACATAAAAAAGAAGACTGAATGACAGAGTGTGGTTTGGAAGAGATACCAAGAGGAAAAATATTGAGAGTGACATGAAACAGAGCCAAGTGAAAGTCCATGATTACCTACGTCCAGAAGGGAGATGGCACATAAAGAAGAAGAATGAATGACAGAGTGGGGTTTGGAAGAGATACCAATAGGAGAAATATTGAGAGTGACAAGAGACAGAGCCCAGTGGAAGTCAATGATTGCCTACGTCGTGATGGGACATGGCACATCAAGAAGAAGAATGAATGACAGATTGTGGTTTGGAAGAGATACCAAGAGGAAAATTATTCAGAGTGACAAGAGACAGAGCCAAGTGGAAGTCCATGATCACCTACGTCCTGAACGGACATGGCACACAAAGGAAAAATATTGAGAATGACAAGTGACAGAGCCAAGTGGAAGTCCATGATTGCCTACGTCCTGAAGGGACATGGCACATAAAGAAGAAGAATGAATGACAGAGTGGTGTTTGGAAGAAATACCAAGAGGAAAAATATTGAGAGTGACAAGAGACAGAGCCAAGTGGAAGTCCATGATTGCCTACGTCGTGAAGGGACATGGCACATAAAGAAGAAGACTGAATGACAGAGTGTGGTTTGGAAGAGATACCAAGATGAGAAATATTGAGAGTGACAAGAGACGGATAACAGTGGAGGTCCATGATTACCTACGTCCTGAAGGGAGATGGCACATATAGAAGTAGAATGAATGACAGAATGGTGTTTGGAAGAGATACCATGAGGAAAAATATTGAGAGTGACAAGAGACAGAGCCAAGTGGAAGTCCATGTTTGCCTACGTCGTGAACGGACATGGCACATAAAGAAGAAGAATGAATGACAGAGTGTGGTTTGGAAGAGATAACAAGAGGACAAATATTTAGAGTGACAAGAGACAGAGCCAAGTGGAAGTCCATGATGCCTACGTCCTGAAGGGACATGGCACATAAAGAAGAAGAATGAATGACAGAGTGTGGTTTGGAAGAGATACCAAGAGGAAAAGTATTGAGAGTGACAAGAGACAGAGCCAAGTGGAAGTCCATGATTGCCTACGTCCTGAAGGGACATGGCACATAAAGAAGAAGAATGAATGACAGATTGGTGTTTGGAAGAGATGCCAAGAGGAGAAATATTGAGAGTGACAAGAGACAGAGCTACGTGGAAGTCCATGATTGCCTACGTCCTGAAGGGACATGGCACATCAAGAAGAAGAATGAATGACAGAGTGGGGTTTGGAAGAGATACCAAGAGGAAACATATTGAGAGTGACAAGAGACAGAGCCAAGTGGAAGTAAATGATTGCCTACGTCCTGAAGGGACATGGCACTTAAAGGAGAAGAATGAATTACAGAGTGGGGTTTGGAAGAGATACCAATAGGAGAAATATTGAGAGTGACAAGAGACAGAGCCAAGTGGAAATCCATCATTGTCTACGTCCTGAAGAGACATGGCACATAAAGAAGAAGAATGAATGACAGAGTGGGGTTTGGAAGAGATAGCAATAGGAGAAATATTGAGAGTGACAAGAGACAGAGCCAAGTGGAAATCCATCATTGTCTACGTCCTGAAGGGACATGGCACATCAAGAAGAAGAATGAATGACAGAGTGGGGTTTGGAAGCGATACCAAGAGGACAAATATTGTGAGTGACAAGAGACAGAGCCAAGTGGAAGTCCAGGATTGCCTACGTCGTGATGGGACATGGCACATCAAGAAGAAGAATGAATGACAGATTGTGATTTGGAAGAGATACCAAGAGGAAAATTATTCAGAGTGACAAGAGACAGAGCCAAGTGGAAGTCCATCATCACCTACGTCCTGAAGGGACATGGCACACAAAGGAAAAATATTGAGAATGACAAGTGACAGAGCCAAGTGGAAGTCCATGATTGCCTACGTCCTGAAGGGACATGGCACATAAAGAAGAAGAATGAATGACACAGTGGGGTTTGGAAGAAATACCAAGAGGAAAAATATTGAGAGTGAAAAGAGACAGAGCGAAGTGGAAGTCCATGATTGCTTACGTCGTGAAGGGACATGGCACATAAAGAAGAAGACTGAATGACAGAGTGTGGTTTGGAAGAGATACCAAGAGGAGAAATATTGAGAGTGACAAGAGACGGATAACAGTGGAGGTCCATGATTACCTACGTCCTGAAGGGAGATGGCACATATAGAAGTAGAATGAATGACAGAATGGTGTTTGGAAGAGATACCATGAGGAAAAATATTGAGAGTGACAAGAGACAGAGCCAAGTGGAAGTCCATGTTTGCCTACGTCGTGAACGGACATGGCACATAAAGAAGAAGAATGAATGACAGAGTGTGGTTTGGAAGAGATAACAAGAGGACAAATATTTAGAGTGACAAGAGACAGAGCCAAGTGGAAGTCCATGATTGTCTACGTTCTGAAGGGACATGGCACATAAAGAAGAAGAATGAATGACAGAGTGTGGTTTGGAAGAGATACCAAGAGGAAAAATATTGAGAGTGACAAGAGACAGAGCCAAGTGGAAGTCCATGATTGCCTACGTCCTGAAGGGCCATGGCACATAAAGAAGAAGAATGAATGACAGATTGGTGTTTGGAAGAGATGCCAAGAGGAGAAATATTGAGAGTGACAAGAGACAGAGCTACGTGGAAGTCCATGATTGCCTACGTCCTGAAGGGACATGGCACATCAAGAAGAAGAATGAATGACAGAGTGGGGTTTGGAAGAGATAACAAGAGGACAAATATTTAGAGTGACAAGAGACAGAGCCAAGTGGAAGTCCATGATTGTCTACGTTCTGAAGGGACATGGCACATAAAGAAGAAGAATGAATGACAGAGTGTGGTTTGGAAGAGATACCAAGAGGAAAAATATTGAGAGTGACAAGAGACAGAGCCAAGTGGAAGTCCATGATTGCCTACGTCCTGAAGGGACATGGCACATAAAAAAGAAGACTGAATGACAGAGTGTGGTTTGGAAGAGATACCAAGAGGAAAAATATTGAGAGTGACAAGTAACAGAGCCAAGTGAAAGTCCATGATTACCTACGTCCTGAAGGGAGATGGCACATCAAGAAGAAGAATGAATGACAGAGTGGGGTTTGGAAGAGATATCAATAGGAGAAATATTGAGAGTGACAAGAGCCAGAGCCAAGTGGAAATCCATCATTGTCTACGTCCTGAAGAGACATGGCACATAAAGAAGAAGAATGAATGACAGAGTAGGGTTTGGAAGAGATACCAATAGGAGAAATATTGAGAGTGACAAGAGACAGAGCCAAGGGGAAATCCATGATTGCCTACGACCTGAAGGGACATGGCACATAAAGGAGAAGACTGAATGACAGAGTGTGGTTTGGAAGAGATACCAAGAGGATAAATATTGAGAGTGACAAGAGACAGAGCCAAGTGGAAATCCATGATTGCCTACGCCGTGATGGGACATGGCACATAAAAAAGAAGAATGAATGACAGAGTGGTGTCTGGAAGAGATACCAATAGGAAAAATATTGAGAGTGACAAGAGACAGAGCCAATTGGAAGTCCATGATTCCCTACGCCGTGATGGGACATGGCACATCAAGAAGAAGAATGAATGACAGAGTGGGGTTTGGAAGCGATACCAAGAGGACAAATATTGTGAGTGACAAGAGACAGAGCCAAGTGGAAGTCCAGGATTGCCTACGTCGTGATGGGACATGGCACATCAAGAAGAAGAATGAATGACAGATTGCGGTTTGGAAGAGATACCAAGAGGAAAATTATTCAGAGTGACAAGAGACAGAGCCAAGTGGAAGTCCATCATCACCTATGTCCTGAACGGACATGGCACACAGAGGAAAAATATTGAGAATGACAAGTGACAGAGCCAAGTGGAAGTCCATGATTGCCTACGTCCTGAAGGGACATGGCACATAAAGAAGAAGAATGAATGACACAGTGGGGTTTGGAAGAAATACCTAGAGGAAAAATATTGAGAGTGACAAGAGACAGAGCCAAGTGGAAGTCCATGATTGCTTACGTCGTGAAGGGACATGGCACATAAAGAAGAAGACTGAATGACAGAGTGTGGTTTGGAAGAGATACCAAGAGGAGAAATATTGAGAGTGACAAGAGACGGATAACAGTGGAGGTCCATGATTACCTACGTCCTGAAGGGAGATGGCACATATAGAAGTAGAATGAATGACAGAATGGTGTTTGGAAGAGATACCATGGGGAAAAATATTGAGAGTGACAAGAGACAGAGCCAAGTGGAAGTCCAGGATTGCCTACGTCCTGAAGGGACATGGCACATAAAGAAGAATGAATGAATGACAGATTGGTGTTTGGAAGAGATGCCAAGAGGAGAAATATTGAGAGTGACAAGAGACAGAGCTACGTGGATGTCCATGATTGCCTACGTCCTGAAGGGACATGGCACATAAAGAAGAAGAATGAATGACACAGTGGGGTTTGGAAGAAATACCAAGAGGAAAAATATTGAGAGTGACAAGAGACAGAGCCAAGTGGAAGTCCATGATTGCCTACGTCGTGAAGGGACATGGCACATATAAAAAAATAAAAAGACTGAATGACAGAGTGTGGTTTGGAAGAGATACCAAGAGGAAAAATATTGAGAGTGACAAGAAACAGAGCCAAGTGAAAGTCCATGATTACCTACGTCCTGAAGGGAGATGGCACATAAAGAAGAAGAATGAATGACAGAGTGGGGTTTGGAAGAGATACCAATAGGAGAAAGATTGAGAGTGACAAGAGCCAGAGCCAAGTGGAAATCCATCATTGTCTACGTCCTGAAGAGACATGGCACATAAAGAAGAAGAAGGAATGACAGAGTAGGGTTTGGAAGAGATACCAATAGGAGAAATATTGAGAGTGACAAGAGACAGAGCCAAGTGGAAATCCATGATTGCCTACGACCTGAAGGGACATGGCACATAAAGAAGAAGAATGAATGACAGAGTGGGGTTTGGAAGCGATACCAAGAGGATAAATATTGAGAGTGACAAGAGACAGAGCCAAATGGAAATCCATCATTTTCTACGTCCTGAAGAGACATGGCACATAAAGAAGAAGAATGAATGACAGAGTGGGGTTTGGAAGAGATACCAATAGGAGAAATATTGAGAGTGACAAGAGACAGAGCCAAGTGGAAATCTATGATTGCCTACTTCCTGAAGGGACATGGCACATAAAGAAGAAGAATGAATGACAGAGTGGTGTCTGGAAGAGATACCAATAGGAAAAATATTGAGAGTGACAAGAGACAGAGCCAAGTGGAAGTCCATGATTCCCTACGCCGTGATGGGACATGGCACATCAAGAAGAAGAATGAATGACAGATTGTGGTTTGGAAGAGATACCAAGAGGAAAATTATTCAGAGTGACAAGAGACAGAGCCAAGTGGAAGTCCATGATCACCTACGTCCTGAACGGACATGGCACACAAAGGAAAAATATTGAGAATGACAAGTGACAGAGCCAAGTGGAAGTCCATGATTGCCTACGTCCTGAAGGGACATGGCACATAAAGAAGAAGAATGAATGACACAGTGGGGTTTGGAAGAAATACCAAGAGGAAAAATATTGAGAGTGACAAGAGACAGAGCCAAGTGGAAGTCCATGATTGCCTACGTCGTGAAGGGACATGGCACATAAAGAAGAAGACTGAATGACAGAGTGTGGTTTGGAAGAGATACCAAGAGGAGAAATATTGAGAGTGACAAGAGACGGATAACAGTGGAGGTCCATGATTACCTACGTCCTGAAGGGAGATGGCACATATAGAAGTAGAATGAATGACAGAATGGTGTTTGGAAGAGATACCATGACGAAAAATATTGAGAGTGACAAGAGACAGAGCCAAGTGGAAGTCCATGTTTGCCTACGTCGTGAACGGACATGGCACATAAAGAAGAAGAATGAATGACAGAGTGTGGTTTGGAAGAGATACCAAGAGGACAAATATTGAGAGTGACAAGAGACAGAGCCAAGTGGAAGTCCATGATCGCCTACGTACTGAAGGGACATGGCACATAAAGAAGAAGAATGAATGACTGAGAGGGGTTTGGAAGAGCTACCAATAGGAGAAATATTGAGAGTGACAAGAGACAGAGCCAAGTGGAAGTCCATGATTGCCTACGTCATGAAGGGACATGGCACATAAAGAAGAAGAATGGATGACAGAATGGTGTTTGGAAGAGATACCATGAGGAAAAATTATGAGAGTGACAAGAGCCAGAGTCAAGTGAAAGTCCATAATTGCCTACGTCGTGAAGGGACATGGCACATAAAGAAGAAGAATGAATGACAGAGTGTGGTTTGGAAGAGATACCAAGAGGAAAAATATTTAGAGTGACAAGAGACAGAGCCAAGTGGAAGTCCATGATTGCCTACGTTCTGAAGGGACATGGCTCATAAAGAAGAAGAATGAATGACAGAGTGGGGTTTCGAAGTGATACCAAGTGGAAAAATACTGAGAATGACAAAAGTCAGAATCAAGTGGAAGTCCATGTTTGCCTACCTCCTGAAGGGACATGGCACATAAAGAAGAAGAATGAATGACAGAGTGGGGTTTGGAAGAGATACCAAGAGGAAAATATTTAGAGTGAAAAGAGACAGAGCCAAGTGGAAGTCCAACATTGCCTACGTCCGGAAGGGACATGGCACACAAAGAAGAAGAATGAATGACAGAGTGGCGTTTGGAAGGGATACCAAGAGGAAAAATACTGAGTGTGACAAGAGACAGAAGCAAGTGGTAGTCCATGATTGCCTACGTCATGAAGGCACATGGCACATAAAGAAGAAGAATGAATGACAGAGTGGTGTCTGGAAGAGATACCAATAGGAAAAATATTGAGAGTGACAAGAGACAGAGCCAAGTGGAAGTCCATGATTCCCTACGCCGTGATGGGACATGGCACATCAAGAAGAAGAATGAATGACAGATTGTGGTTTGGAAGAGATACCAAGAGGAAAATTATTCAGAGTGACAAGAGACAGAGCCAAGTGGAAGTCCATGATCACCTACGTCCTGAACGGACATGGCACACAAAGGAAAAATATTGAGAATGACAAGTGACAGAGCCAAGTGGAAGTCCATGATTGCCTACGTCCTGAAGGGACATGGCACATAAAGAAGAAGAATGAATGACACAGTGGGGTTTGGAAGAAATACCAAGAGGAAAAATATTGAGAGTGACAAGAGACAGAGCCAAGTGGAAGTCCATGATTGCCTACGTCGTGAAGGGACATGGCACATAAAGAAGAAGACTGAATGACAGAGTGTGGTTTGGAAGAGATACCAAGAGGAGAAATATTGAGAGTGACAAGAGACGGATAACAGTGGAGGTCCATGATTACCTACGTCCTGAAGGGAGATGGCACATATAGAAGTAGAATGAATGACAGAATGGTGTTTGGAAGAGATACCATGACGAAAAATATTGAGAGTGACAAGAGACAGAGCCAAGTGGAAGTCCATGTTTGCCTACGTCGTGAACGGACATGGCACATAAAGAAGAAGAATGAATGACAGAGTGTGGTTTGGAAGAGATACCAAGAGGACAAATATTGAGAGTGACAAGAGACAGAGCCAAGTGGAAGTCCATGATCGCCTACGTACTGAAGGGACATGGCACATAAAGAAGAAGAATGAATGACTGAGAGGGGTTTGGAAGAGCTACCAATAGGAGAAATATTGAGAGTGACAAGAGACAGAGCCAAGTGGAAGTCCATGATTGCCTACGTCATGAAGGGACATGGCACATAAAGAAGAAGAATGGATGACAGAATGGTGTTTGGAAGAGATACCATGAGGAAAAATTATGAGAGTGACAAGAGCCAGAGTCAAGTGAAAGTCCATAATTGCCTACGTCGTGAAGGGACATGGCACATAAAGAAGAAGAATGAATGACAGAGTGTGGTTTGGAAGAGAAACCAAGAGGAAAAATATTTAGAGTGACAAGAGACAGAGCCAAGTGGAAGTCCATGATTGCCTACGTTCTGAAGGGACATGGCTCATAAAGAAGAAGAATGAATGACAGAGTGGGGTTTCGAAGTGATACCAAGTGGAAAAATACTGAGAATGACAAAAGTCAGAATCAAGTGGAAGTCCATGTTTGCCTACCTCCTGAAGGGACATGGCACATAAAGAAGAAGAATGAATGACAGAGTGGGGTTTGGAAGAGATACCAAGAGGAAAATATTTAGAGTGAAAAGAGACAGAGCCAAGTGGAAGTCCAACATTGCCTACGTCCGGAAGGGACATGGCACACAAAGAAGAAGAATGAATGACAGAGTGGCGTTTGGAAGGGATACCAAGAGGAAAAATACTGAGTGTGACAAGAGACAGAAGCAAGTGGTAGTCCATGATTGCCTACGTCATGAAGGCACATGGCACATAAAGAAGAAGAATGAATGACAGAGTGGGGTTTGGATGAAATACCAAGAGGAAAAATATTGAGAGTGACAAGAGACAGAGCCAAGTGGAAGTCCATCATTGCATACGTCCTGAAGGGACATGGCACATAAAGAAGAAGAATGAACGACAGAGTGGGGTGTGGAAGAGATACCAAGAGGAAATATTTAGAGTGACAAGAGACAGAGCCAAGTGGAAGTCCATCATTACCTAAGTCCTGAAGAGACATGGCACACAAAGAAGAAGAATGAATGACAGAGTGGGGTTTGGAAGGGATACCAAGAGGAAAAATATTGAGAGTGACAAGAGACAGAGCCAAGAGAAAGTCCTTGATTGCCTACGTCATGAAGTGACATGGCACATAAAGAAGAAGAATGAATGACAGAGTGGGGTTTGGAAGAGATACCATGAGGAAAAATATTGAGAGTGACAAGAGACAGAGCCAAGTGGAAGTCCCTCATTGCCTACGTCCTGAAGCGACATGGCACATAAAGAAGAAGAATGAATGACAGAGTGTGGTTTTGAAGAGATACCAAGAGGAAAAATATTGAGAGTGACAAGAGACAGAGGCAAGTGGAAGTCCATGATCACCTACGTCCTGAATGGACATGGCGTATAAATGAAAAATATTGAGAATGACAAGTGACAGAGCCAAGTGGAAGTCCATGATTGCCGACGTGCTGAAGGGACACGGCATATAAAGTAGAAGACGAAGAAGAAGATGAAGATGAAGAAGAAGAAGAAGAAAAAGTTTATTTTAAAGTCGTCGCCAACGATTCTTTTTCTCTTATAAATTCTGTTGTTTAGCAAGTGTAATTTATTAAGATTATCACAATAAGAGTTAAATATATTAAGAAAATTTAATTTAAATGTAACATTTCTCTTTTCTTATGAAAGTGATTGTAATTTTCAAAATTAGAAAAAAAAATCCAGTTATCATGTTTATGTTTTTATGTTTGACTATTGGCTCATTGTGCTGATTTCTTTATTAATTTGTATCCAAAGATTCTTTAAGAACGTTTGGTATGAATTTTATTCATTTATATTTTCTTATTAATTAATTGTAAATTAACGTATTTTCATATTGTTGTAAAAACCTTTTCAGTTATAACGTCATTTTAATTGGTCAATTTGTTCTGTAATTTAACTTTCAAATATTAAAAAAATCAACCACAATAGCAATAACCATAAAATCTGACCATATATTTGATAATAATTTTTACTTTATATATATATATGATAGTTAATTATTTAGTTTTTGCTCATAATAAAAATTAGATCAGTACACAGTCAGTTAGGTGCCAGACGTTATACACGCTTTTTGGACGATCGTCTCTCGAAAGAAACATGGCTGACTGGGCAGAAGATTATCCCGCAGTAGGTTGCCATTGCTTTCAATGGTAGACTGGTTGCCAGCCAAGGCTATAGAATCCAATCTTTCCTATTCTTTAACCCATAACAGAAGGGAAAATACGCATCAATACCTTACAGAATTTTATTTGCGCGTAAGTGGATGCAAGGAATTCAACTGGAATTCGAACTCCTCTCCCCGATTTATCGTTTCAAGTCGATATCTACTGCACCACAACGTACATCCAGACCAGTACTAAGTTGTATTAAAAAGTGTTCAATACAATTATACTGTAGAACTTTTGAATATTGTGGTTGTTTTTCAATTAGCTGTTCTCATCCTCTGCTAATGTTGCTCTCTGTTGGCTGGTTTTTGTGAGGGATCGGAGAGGACAGTTATTGCCAGCAAGTATATCATTTTCGATAATTTTGCACTTATTTTGTATCCACAAAAATTTAGCAGCTTGTGGTGTCTTCAGGCGATTTGCAATAACTGATTTTACCCTCTTTTTTTTTTAAAGAACGCTCACGTAACGAGAAGTTTTTGAACGCTCACGCAACGGGGAATTTTTAAACGCGCAATTTTTAAAATTACAAGAAATTATAAAGTTTTCATCCATGGTTGTATGAAGCTAATAGGTAATTTAATGTATGGCTACAGTTAGTCATAATTTCTGTTCTGGTAAAATCTGTTATTGCAAATTGCATGAAGACACCACATGGTAGAAACCTATGCTGCGTAATAACTTGTTCACAAATGAAGAATATATATATATATATTTTCTAAACATATACTGTTAAATATAAACGACAATGAATGTCTATTATATTTAGTCATGAGCCGTTGTAAACATCGTATTTTGGCTTTAATTTCAGTTGAAAACAAAGACAAAATTCTCCAACATTTGGGTAATTTTTTATTTAGCTGGTTCTAAGCTTTCGCCTCACATGAGCCATTTTCAGATAGTTTACAAGGACGTTAACAAAAAAACATCTACCATCAGCGACGATTTTATCTTGTGTTGACTTAAAACTCCGCTAAGAAACATCAACAGTTAACAAAAACAGCAAACACAGTTCGCAAATTTATAATGCGGTTCTATGACGTCACACCGCATGATAGCTCGAAATGACAACAGAACCATATATTCAAATACAATGTAATGTGTTATGACCAGATTTAAATATGATCCTATATCTGAAGGTCATTTTACTGTGAGTGAGAATTGTTGTATTGTCGACTAAAATCTGTCTGATATTACCTAAATGGTTATGTTCTTCTAAGAAATGTTGTTTAATTGTACTTTGATCAAAATACGATGTTTAGAACGGATCATGATTAAACATAATAGCATTCATTGTCTCTTATATTTAACAGTATATGTTTAGAAAATTATTTGCTGCCTCGATACACTATATATATATATATATATATATATATATATATAACATTTAAATCCAAAAGAATGCGGCTTGATGGTATAATCCCCCAAAAGATCCTATGAATATCAGTTATTAAAAATCGAATATTAAATCTGATCCAGCCAGAGGGCTCAATGTAGTTAAATTATTTATTTACAGCACCAATATATATATATATATATATATATATATATATATATATATATATATAAATTTAAATCCCGAGATTGTATAGCAATTTCAACGAGTGAAACTAGTGTCGTATTGTCGGCGATCGTGATCAAACAATATATTTGATACATAGATGACCAACTTTTCACTCCGATATCTAATGTAAAAAAATATGTTTTTATGCGTGCAAGGGTTAATGGACAGAATCAGTAACATTCTTACTTAAAATTTTATTTTGCTCCTTCAGATTTTTAAAAACTTGGGCAGCACTGCCATAGCTGCGGCAATCCGTGTGCAAAATGTGCGAAATCGTTGACATTGATATGCTTATTGAAAATAACAAACAGGCCTACTACAATGCTCTCAAATCCTTCACTAAGACCAGCCAACAGAGAGCAATAATTGTAGACGGTTAATGATGAGGTTCTCGTGAGGAGAAAAATTCGAGCAGCTAAAGAAGAGTGAATACAAAATAAATGCAAGATCATCGAAAAATTATAATGCTTACTGGCAATAACAGGCCAACAACAATCTCAAACCCGTCACTAAGAACAGTCAAAAGAGAGGCATTATCGTAGAGGATGTGGCCGGTAAATATTTGACGGAGAGTGAGGAGGTGCTCGTGAGGAGATAAATACGAGAATCTAAATCAGCTTAATTAAAGAATAAATGTAAATTCATCGAAATTTATAATGCTTACTGTCAATAACAAACAGGCCAACAATAATTTCAAACTCCTCAGTAAAACCAGCCGAAAGAGAGGCACTATCGTAGAGGATGTGACAGGTAAATTTTTGACGGACGGTGAGGACGTTCTCGTGAGGAGGAAAATGCGAATAGTTAAAGAAGTATGGATAAAATATCAGCGCAGAATCATTGAACATTTTATGCTTACTGGCAATAACAAACAGGTCCACAATACTCTCAAAGCCCTTACCAGCCATCAAAGAGCAACAATCGTAGAGGATGAAAATAATATTGCTGACAGACAGTGAGGAGGTTCTCTAATGATGGACGCAATACTGTGATTATTTATGTAGTTACTAGCTCCATCCACAATGACCAGTACTCCAATACTGAAAGAAGAGGTTGTGTTGGCTGTAGAGAGCTTTTATCATGACAACTTACTCGGAGTGGATATTTTCTTTGAGGTCATAAAACATGGAGGTGAAGAAACCATGAAAGTGATAACAACACTGTCCCAGAAGATTTGGGAACAAAGATGTGGCCTAAATAGAGGACTCAGTCATTGTTAATATCTCTGCCAAAGAAACCTCGGCTAATAAGACCAAAAACCTGATCAGTCATCCTAGCAAATCGCTATCCGTATAATTTTTAATCGTTTGAAATAAATGAATGAACAACTGTTTTCGGAGGAACAACCGGACGAAGTAAAATTAGAATGAGTCATCAATTGTCGGATTCTCGTAGAGAAACACTCGCAACATCGGAAAGACGTGGTTCACAACTTTGTTGATTTCAAGAAAGCATTTGATCGTCTATGGCAGAGAGCCTTTGGTGAGTCCTTAGAGAATTAAATGTATATAACGGAATGTTTATTTTTTAATCGTTTCACCCCAAGCAAGGCGGTACCGCCACTGATGCACAGGGGGCTACATAAGAGCAAAAATGTAGACAGAAGGAGAGTGAAGATAAAGAAGAACCATTTACAGGGGGTGTCAGAGAAAGGGCAAGAGAAGGATGGGAACAGAGGTGTGAAGACAGTTGCGAAGGTAGAGAGAAAGGAAAAGATCAATATACACGGGGTTATGTGGAAAGGGCTGGAGTAAAGTGGATAAGAGATGGGAATTGATTTTGCATTTAAATTCATGGAGGTTGTATTCGTCAGAAAAGCAAATATATGGAAGGTAGCTCCACAGGCAAGTTATTTAGGCTCTTTATAAAGATTTCACCAGAACAGTTCTTCTGGGAAAACAAATGGAAGTATATCTTCCGGACAATTGTCGGCATGCGATAGGGTTGCGTACGTTCAGCCACATTGATCAACCAATTTCTAGAAAGAATTATGCATGAAATCTTGAAGGGTTATGATCCTTCAATCTTTATTAGTGGCAGACTCGTCTGTACCTTATGTTTTACAGATGATGTTGACCTCATAACAGACTTCACAACAAATCTTTTGAAAAAGCAGGAATATATGGAATGGAAATCAGCTCTGAGAAACCCAAAGTAATGGTGAATAGCACAAACAGTAACACCTGTATGAACATTACCAAGAATGGCAATTCACTGGAGAAGTGTCCAGTTTTAAATACTTAGGATTAATGTAGTCTAAACATGGTACCTGCAACTCAGAAATGCGTACAGGGATTGCCGCAGCTATAGCAGCGATAGTCAAATTGGCAAAAATATGGAGGTGCAAAATCATCTTCCAAACAAATTACAGACTACAAATCGCTGGTAGTCTTCATTCTCTTATATGCATGTGAAACGGGGACACTATTTTTTTATCGTTTCATCCCAAGCAAGTCGGTAACGACACTGATGCGCAGGGGGCTACATAAGAAAAAAAATTTTGACAGGAGGAGAGTAAAGAGACAGACGAACCACTTACAGAAGGTGTCAGAGAAAGGAGCAAGAGAAAAATAGGAATACAGGTGTAATAACAGTTGCAAAGGTAAAGAGGAAGGATATATATATATATATATATATATATATATATATATATATATATATATATATATAATCATTTCACCCCAAGCAAGGCGGTAACTGATGCGCAGGGGGCTACATAAGAGAAAAAGATTAGACAGGAGTAAAGAGAAAGACGAACCAGTTACAGGAGGCGTCAGAGAAAGGAGCAAGAGAAGGATGGGAATACAGGTGTGATGACAATGGCAAAAGTAGAGAGAAAGGAAGAGATATACAGGGTAATGTAGAAAAAACTGGAGTCAAGTGCTTAAGAGATGGGTATTGACATTGCATTTAAATTCCTAGAGGTTGTAGCCGTCAGGAAAGCAAGAAAATGGAAGAGAGTTTCACAGGCGGAAAGTACGAGAAAAGAAGCTGTAGGAGTAGATAGTCGGCTGTATTTGGTTGATCTAACTGTGGCAGGGACTCAGTGACTTAAGTTCGTCGGATTAGAAGCCATGAAAATATTTATAGAACAGACAGAGGGAACCTACATCCCGTCGGCGAGAAAGCGGCTGGAGTCGAGCCGCCACGTCGGTACCTATCACATTACTGATTCTCCTTTGGAGCCTGTCGAGAACACTGAGATGAACAGCATTTGCAGATACAGTGAGAAGAATCCAAGCGTTTGAAAACTAATGAATGTGATAACTCGTTGGCATTTTCTATTGGGAAAGATATAAAAAAAGGCTTGAAAATTTTGTGGGACACCAGGAACTTCTTCGCTTCACTATCAAACGGAGAAAACTGGACACATTACAAGGCACGTCAGCCTGTGCAAGACCGTAATGCAAGGCACCGTTGAAGGTGGATGTAGGAGAGGACACTAATCCCAAAACTGATTGGACAATGTCAAACAATGGACAACTACCAGAATTACTGCTGGGTGCCGTTGATAGACCGTTGTGGAAATGAATTAGTGTGGCTTCTGCATTTGGGTCCACCCTACGAGTATAAAAGCAAAGATGATGATGATGATGATGATGATAATGATTATGATTATGATGATTATGATGATGATTATGATGATGATGATGATGAATTGGTTTATTTGTGTTACTGTATAAATCATAAAAGTATAGTCTTTTTTCTCTTTTTCTGATCATTTTAAAGCAATGTGGTTGTGCGTTGTAATGCAATGGATATCGACTCGAAACGAGAGATCGGGGAACCGATTTCGAATTCCAGTTGAATTCCTTACATTCACTTATGTACAAATACCCTTGGGAATGGTATTAATCCGTCTCTTCCCTCCCGTTATGGGTTAAATAATAGGACAGATTGGGTTCTATAGCCTTGGCTGGCAACCAGTCTACCGCAGAAAGCAATGGCAACCTACTACGGGATAATCTTCTGCCCAGTCTGTCATGTCTCTTTTGAGACATGATCGCCCAAAGCGTGTATCACGTATGGCACTTAACTGACTGATAAAGCAATCATAATGGTGGGAGGCAAACATGATTTGGATGGTACCAGGGAAATGCATTGTGAACCCTGTTATTTTATACTTCTTTGTACCTAGATTTATATACATTACAAATTAAACTAGGCACAACTGAAGCGTGACAAATTTTCGCGGATTTTGACGTAATTCTGGGGTCATTCCTGTCCAAGTCTGTAAATTTGTTCTGCACATGCTAAGTCTCGAAGCATATTATATAACATAGCTATAGAAAATTGACAATTTTTTAATTTCATAAACTATCAATTTGATGTACAAAAAATTGCCGCTAAACATTATGATTTGTTAAAGAATAAATTATTTATTATGATGTCTTTAATTTATATTTAGAGACATTGTATTTATTTTGTAAAATGTTTTAGTTGAATTGTTCAACTATATTGCATACTAGCATCATAGCCCGGCGTTGCCCGTGCAACTCAGAACAATTTAGTAGTAGGAGAAGATGCCAATGAGAAGAGTACATAACAACAATAACGAATAATAATAATAACAACAAATATCCAGTAGAACCTCCTTCACGAGTATTGAAGATAGCTTCGGGAGCATTGACTTGGGCCTCGTAGTCACAAATGAAATAAGTTTGCAAGAAATATTTAATGTTTTGTGTAACATTGTAAAAAAACATTGTGTTTGTTTTTGTTTCAAAACTACGGGGTAAAATATTTACATTTTGTTAACTAAATGAATTTAACACAAAAACAAAAATTATTTTATTTTACTGAAATTAGAAATATGAAAACTATTACGCTCTCAGTTCAGAAATTTTCGAAGAATATTTAAAAATGTAGACATTTAATTTTAGAGGAAAGAGTTACATGAATGCCACACGAATTAAAGACAGTTGATTTCCTGCATGAAATAGCGAAAAAAAGCTTTATTGTTTTTTAATTTTATTTTCTGAAGTATGAAATATTACATCTGAAAAAAAAAAGACTTAAATAATTAAATCAACCATTGGCACTTTTTTTTACATATTTTGTTTTTGTTTGAAAAACACTTTTTTTAAAAAATATTTCTTTTTTTTTTTCAAAATTACGGGGAAAAATATTCACATTTTTTGTTGACCAAATTCATTTTTGAAAACGTCGAAATAAAAATTAAATATAAAGGCCCTTCTTTTTTAATAAAAAAAATATTTTAGTCGCATTTAACAGGTGTGATTTGATTTCTGTGACGTAATGTAGCAACCATCTTATATGTTTTACGGCGCAAATGTAAACAATCAGCTCCATTGGCCAAAAAGTGCGAAAGGAGAAATTGCTGAACTTAAAAAACTCAAAAAGTATGTGTCAACCTGGCTTTCCTGTAGATATGTGTCCCTAGAAAGTTTGGATGGCGTAGCTTAAAAAATGTAGGCGTGCATATGGAACAGTCACATACAGACTCACAGATTGCTTTTTATATATAGATATCATTGCACATAATAGGGCTACAATAAAATTTGTATTTTATACGAATACTACTTCATGTAAATTGTGATGTAGAAGAGGGGAGGACGCATTACAGATTCGAGGGATGCCCATGAGACCCTTAAACAGACCCTGTCCATAGGATCAAGTGTGCCGTGAAATTAAAAAAAAGGGGTTTGAAAACATTGGTGTAAGTAATTCTTGATTTGTCAAACAATATTCATTATGCCTTGTAAGTGTTGAATTTCCCAGGTCTTCTTTCCTCTTTATCTGACCCAAAGTTTTCTCTTTCCGACTCTTAGCAGCAGCTTCTTTGTAGTTTCTAGTCTTCTTAAGGTTTCCTAATTTCCCACATATGCAAGATTCATCGGTAGAACCACAAATTTATCGACTGAGTTCTTCATCTCTAGGTAAAGTTTTCAGTACATATATGAGGTTAACACACTTTTCGAGGGAAATTTATCTTAATACTTTTCTTATTTCTGAAAAGGATCTCCTATAAGACTTTGTATTTTTGTGTTACAAATTCTGTAGATTGTTGCCATTTTATTCAAATGGTTATATTTTCTCATTTGCTTGATTCTTAGAACCCTTTCCACCTTGAGTTCACCCTTTTGCATAAATCTTCTTATTTTCTTTACTCACAGTTAATGCTTTGTCCTTTCTGCTTGTTTACCTCGGCTACGTTGTCTAAGAGTTCATTCTATTTATTTCAGAATCTGCCATCAGCACATTGCCTTCTTGCTACGATTACGCTCACTGATAATAAATCATCATAGAGTATCTTGAGTTCTTATAAAATCATTTTATTGGACAGATTAAATAAGAATACACACACATATATAGTACACTTCTTTCCATTTTTTGTGCATTCACTGAAATCATTCCCTATCACATATAATTTGGGTGTTTCAAAGATTAATTATTTGAGCGTTTTTCTACGTAGTCAGTCAGTCAGTCAGTCAGTTAAGTGCCATACCTGATACACGCTTGGGCGATCATGTCTTCAAAGAGACATAACTGACTGAGCAGAAGATTATCCCGTAGTAGGTTGCCATTGCTTTCTGCAGTAGACTGGTTGCCAGCCAAGGCTATAGAACTCAATCTGTTTTGTTATTTGACACATAGCTAGATGGGGGAGAAATGTATTATATTAATAAGCAGTAATTAATGGGG
This sequence comes from Ascarosepion bandense, assembly GCA_037127315.1. Taxonomy (NCBI): domain Eukaryota; kingdom Metazoa; phylum Mollusca; class Cephalopoda; order Sepiida; family Sepiidae; genus Ascarosepion; species Ascarosepion bandense. The sequence continues at coordinate 579,769 of JBBBDQ010002505.1, forward strand.
GATCAGTTTATTACTTCATAACAATATAAAACTGATCCCCTACTTTATGCCCAGTAGAAGCCTTCAACTGTTATATTCGGTCAGTCATTTAAGTGCCATACGTGGTACACGGCTGGGCGATCATGTTTCGAAAGAGACATGACTGACTGGGCAGATGATTATCCCGTAGTAGGTTGCCATTGCTTTCTGCAGTAGACTGGTTGCCAGCCAAGGCTATAGAACCAAATTTTTCCTGCCATTTAAGTCATAGCTAGATGGAGAAGGGATAGATTATATTACATTATTATATTAAGAATAATTAGTAGGGGATCAGTTTATTACTTCATAGCAATAGAAAACCGATCCCTCAATTTATGCCCTGTAGAAATTTTAATTATCTTTCCTACTATTATATTCAGTCAGTCAGTTAAGTGCCATACGTGATAACCGCTTGGGCGATCATGTCTCGAAAGAGACATGACTGTCTGGGCAGAACATTATCCCGCAGTAGGTTGCCATTGCTTTCTGCAGTAGACTGGTTGCCAGCCAAGGCTGTAGAACCCAATCTGTCCTGTTATTTAACCCATAACTGGAGAGAAGAGACGAAATAATACTTTTCCCAAGGTTATTTGTGCGTAAGTGAATGCAAGGATTTTAACTAGAATTCGCACTCGGCTCCCCGACTTCTCGTTCCAAGCCGATATCCACTGCAAAAATTTACATTTATTGTTCTAGTGTATCAACATTCTCTTGCCCTGTTTCTGGTCAAATATTCTTTTAATAATTTCATGTGATTGTCTGGTGTAGTTTGCATTCATAATCACCTGGATTCTTTAGTGAATTGATCTATTCTGGTATTTCACTACATTTATATATATTGTTTATCATTTCAGCAAAATTAGCAATATCGAAATCGTCTATAGCTGTCAACATCTTTATTACATTTTCCTCTGATACAGCAATATTTTTTTTTTTTTTTTGCATTTCGGCCTGTTTCGTAGGGACTTGTAGGTTTCTCTCTTCTATCGTCTAAGACTGTCAACATATTTATTATATTCTCCTTTGATAAATCATCTTATTTTTCTCATTATGGCCAGTGCCGTAGTGTCATGTAGATTCTATCAATATCTTTATATCATTCAGTTAAGGTAAAGGAGCATTTTTAATTCATTTTGGACAGGTGCATACTATTTTGTGGGTTTCTTGTATCGTCTAAGGATGTCAACATCTATATTATATCCCCTTCTGATACAGCAGATTTTTTGTTTCATTTTGGCCAATATCGTCGTGATTTGTAGTATCTATAGTCGAAGACTATCAACATTATTTTGCATTATCCTCTGATACAGCAGTACTTTTTCATTTTCCCCACTACCGGAGTGTCTTGTAGGTTCTATCGTCTACGGCTGTCTACATATTTATTGCATTCTCCATTAAACAATCAGTTTTTTTTAGATTTTGGCCAGGTTTCTTTCTTCTATCGTCTTAGGTTGTCAACGTCTCCATTACGTTCTCCTCTGATAGAGCAGTATTTTTTTCATTTTCCCCACTAAAGGAGTGTCTTGTGGGTTCTATCGTCTACGGCTGTCTACATATTTATTGCATTCTCCATTAAACAATCAGTTTTTTTTAGATTTTGGCCAGGTTTCTTTCTTCTATCGTCTTAGGTTGTCAACGTCTCCATTACGTTCTCCTCTGATAGAGCAGTATTTTTTTCATTTTCCCCACTAAAGGAGTGTCTTGTAGGTTCTATCGTCTACGGCTGTCTACATATTTATTGCATTCTCCATTAAACAATCAGTTTTTTTTTAGATTTTGGCCAGGTTTCTTTCTTCTATCGTCTTAGGTTGTCAACCTCCCCAATTACGTTCTCCTCTGATAGAGCAGTATTTTTTTCATTTTCCCCACTAAAGGAGTGTCTTGTGGGTTCTATCGTCTACGGCTGTCTACATATTTATTGCATTCTCCATTAAACAATCAGTTTTTTTTAGATTTTGGCCAGGTTTCTTTCTTCTATCGTCTTAGGTTGTCAACGTCTCCATTACGTTCTCCTCTGATAGAGCAGTATTTTTTTCATTTTCCCCACTAAAGGAGTGTCTTGTGGGTTCTATCGTCTACGGCTGTCTACATATTTATTGCATTCTCCATTAAACAATCAGTTTTTTTAAAAATTTTGGCCAGGTTTCTTCCTTCTGTCGTCTTAGGTTGTCAACGTCTCCATTACATTCTCCTTTCATGCAGCAGTGTTTTTTTCATTTTGGCAAGTACCGTTGTGATTTCTAGGGATCTACTGTCTAAGGCTGTCGCCATATTTATTGCATCGACCTCGGATACAAAAGCACGTTTTAATTTTGCTCATTGCCGGAGTGTCTTGTAGGTTTTATCACCTACGACTGTCAACATATTTATTACATTTTTTAATAATCATATCGCCCCAAAGCAAGGCATTTTATTGCCACTGTTTTGCAGGGGGTTACATAGGAGAAAAGTTAGGGGAAAGAGTGACAGGTTATAGGGGGCGTCAGTAAGTGGGTAAGAGAAAGATGAAAATACTGATGAGAGTGAAGTGGACGAAGAAATGAGCATGAGAGAGGGGGTGCAGATTAGTGAGATAGGAGATGACTATTGACATTACATTTAAATTATTGGAGATTATAGCAGTTGGGAAAGCAAGTAAATGGAAGGGAATTCCACAGACGGGAAGTGCGAGAAAAGAAACTGATGGAGTAGAATTTGCTTTTACAATTTATTGGTTTCACAGTAAAAGGGACCTAGTTGCTAATCTTGTGGCTCGAGTAAATTTATATATAGGGGGCACCAGTGAGCTAAGGTCATTGGAGCAGAAGCTGTGAAAGTATTTGTAGAGGAACCTTCTCTACTGATAAATCATTTTTTTCTATCTCAGCCAATGCAGTATTATGTTGTAGGTTTCTCTCTTCTATCGTATAACGCAGTCAAGATTTTTAGTATATTCTCTTTTACAACAGCAGTTTTACTTCATTTTGGCCAGTACCATCGTGGTTTGTAGGACTTGTAGGATCTTTCGTCTACGTCTGTCAACATATCTATTACATTCTGTACTGATAAATCAGTTTTTGTTTCAGACTGGCAACTGGGTCCCACCAATTCACAGTCAGGTTAGCCAAATGCAGACGACAATTCTACTCCTGCAGCTTCTTCTCTCGCACTTCCCGCCTGTGGAACTCGCTCCCGTATTCTTGCTTTCCTGACGGCTACAACCTTCAGAAATTTAAATGCAAAGTCAATACTCATCTACTAACCACTGGACTCTAGCTCTCTCCCCATCCCTGTATAACCTTCCCTTTCTCTCCACCTATGTATCTGTCATCGCACCTGCATTCTCAGCTTTCTATTGTTCCTTTCTAACTAGTTTGTACTCCTCACTCTTTTCTAATTAATCTTTTTACATTTATGTAGCCCCCTGCACATCAGTGGCGTTTCCGCCTTGCTCGGGTTGAAATGATTAAAAAAAAAAATTATGGCCAGTATTGTAATGTCATAAAGGTTTCTCCCTTCTATCTTCTAAGGCTGTCAACATATTTATTAGATTCTCTTTTGAGACAGCAGCTTTTTCTCATTTTGGTCAGATCTGTCGTGTTTTTTCGGATCTATTGACTGAAGCTGTCAACATCTTTATTGCATCATACTCTGATACAGCAGGATTTTTTCTCATTTTGCTCTGTCTTCGAGTGACTTGTAAGTTCTATCAACTACAACTTTCAACATATCTATTACATTCTCCGCTGATAAATATATTTTTTTCATTATTGTCGCCGCTGTAAATTCTTAAAGGTTTCTCTCTTTTATCGTCTAAAGCTGCCGTTATTTCTATTACATTCTCATCGGATATAGCAACCTTTTTTTTTTTTCATTTAGGCCAGTGACTTCGTGATTTGTAGGATGTATCGTCTAAGGCCGTCAAAATGTTTATTGCATCCTCAATTTATGCGGCCTCATTTTTTAACTTGTAATATCCTGGAAAGTCGTGTACGTTCTCTCGCCTACGACTGTCAATATATTTCTTATTTTCTCCACTGATAAATCAGTTTGTTTGTTTTTTCGTTATGAGCAGTGACGCAACATCTTGAAGTTTTCTCTTTCCTGTCATCTAAGGCTGTCATCCTCTTTATTACATTCCCCTCTAATACAGTAGCTTTTTAAATTTTGACCAGTACAGTCGAGATTTGTAGGGTCTATCGGCTGCAGCGGTCAACATCTTTATTGCATCCTCCGTTGATGCAGAAGCATTTTTGCATTTTGCCCAATGACGGAGTGTTTTGTACGGTCTATCGTCTACGGCTGTCAATATATTTATTGCATTCTCCTGTGATGAATCAGTTTATTTTTCATTGAATTGTACGATTTATCGTCTAAGGTTGTCTACCTCTTCATTATATTCTCCTCCGATGAAGTCGATTTTCTTTTCGGTCATTGCCGGAATATCTTGGAGGTTTTATTGTCAAATGCTGTCCACATTTTCATTATATTCTCCTCCGATAAAGTAACTTTTCTTTTCGGTCATTGCCATAATATCTTGGAGGTTTTTACCGTTTCAAGCTGTCTACATCTTCATTATAATCTCCTCCGATAAAGTAGCTTTTCTTTTCGGTCATTGCCGGAATATCTTGGAGGTTTTATTGTCAAATGCTGTCCACATCTTCATTATATTCTCCTCCGATAAAGTAACTTTTCTTTTCGGTCATTGCCATAATATCTTGGAGGTTTTTACCGTTTCAAGCTGTCTACATCTTCATTATATTCTCTTCCGATGAAGTAGCTTTTCTTTTCGGTCATTGCCGGAATATCTTGGAGGTTTTATTGTCAAATGCTGTCCACATTTTCATTATATTCTCCTCCGATAAAGTAACATTTCTTTTCGGTCATTGCCATAATATCTTGGAGGTTTTTACCATTTCAAGCTGTCTACATCTTCATTATAATCTCCTCCGATAAAGTAGCTTTTCTTTTCGGTCATTGCCATAATATCTTGGAGGTTTTATTGTCAAATGCTGTCCACATCTTCATTATATTCTCCTCCGATAAAGTAACTTTTCTTTTCGGTCATTGCCATAATATCTTGGAGGTTTTTACCGTTTCAAGCTGTCTACATCTTCATTATATTCTCTTCCGATGAAGTAGCTTTTCTTTTCGGTCATTGCCGGAATATCTTGGAGGTTTTATCGTCAAATGCTGTCCACATCTTCATTATATTCTCCTCCGATAAAGTAACTTTTCTTTTCGGTCATTGCCATAATATCTTGGAGGTTTTTACCGTTTCAGGCTGTCTACATCTTCATTATATTCTCTTTCGATGAAGTAGCTTTTCTTTTCGGTCATTGCCGGAATATCTTGGAGGTTTTATTGTCAAATGCTGTCCACATTTTCATTATATTCTCCTCCGATGAATTAACATTTCTTTTCGGTCATTGCCATAATATCTTGGAGGTTTTTACCGTTTCAGGCTGTCTACATCTTCATTATAATCTCCTCCGATAAAGTAGCTTTTCTTTTCGGTCATTGCCATAATATCTTGGAGGTTTTATTGTCAAATGCTGTCCACATCTTCATTATATTCTCCTCCGATAAAGTAACTTTTCTTTTCGGTCATTGCCATAATATCTTGGAGGTTTTTACCGTTTCAGGCTGTCTACATCTTCATTATATTCTCTTTTGATGAAGTAGCTTTTCTTTTCGGTCATTGCCGGAATATCTTGGAGGTTTTATTGTCAAATGCTGTCCACATTTTCATTATATTCTCCTCCGATAAATTAACATTTCTTTTCGGTCATTGCCATAATATCTTGGAGGTTTTTACCGTTTCAGGCTGTCTACATCTTCATTATAATCTCCTCCGATAAAGTAGCTTTTCTTTTCGGTCATTGCCGTAATATCTTGTAGGTGTTATGGTCTAAGGCTGTCTGCATCTTGATTATATTCTCTTCCCATAGAGTAGCTTTTCTTTTCGGTCATTGCCATAATATCTTGGAGGTTTTTACCGTTTCAGGCTGTCTACATCTTCATTATATTCTCTTCCGATGAAGTAGCTTTTCTTTTCGGTCATTGCCGGAATATCTTGGAGGTTTTATTGTCAAATGCTGTCCACATTTTCATTATATTCTCCTCCGATAAAGTAACTTTTCTTTTCGGTCATTGCCATAATATCTTGGAGGTTTTTACCGTTTCAGGCTGTCTACATCTTCATTATAATCTCCTCCGATAAAGTAGCTTTTCTTTTCGGTCATTGCCGGAATATCTTGGAGGTTTTATTGTCAAATGCTGTCCACATCTTCATTATATTCTCCTCCGATAAAGTAACTTTTCTTTTCGGTCATTGCCATAATATCTTGGAGGTTTTTACCGTTTCAAGCTGTCTACATCTTCATTATATTCTCTTCCGATGAAGTAGCTTTTCTTTTCGGTCATTGCCGGAATATCTTGTAGGTGTTATGGTCTAAGGCTGTCTGCATCTTGATTATATTCTCTTCCCATAGAGTAGCTTTTCTTTTCGGTCATTGCCAGAATATCTGGGAGGTTTTATAGTTTCAGGCTGTCTACATCTTCATTATATTCTCTTCCGATGAAGTAGCTTTTCTTTTCGGTCATTGCCGGAATATCTTGGAGGTTTTATTGTCAAATGCTGTCCACATTTTCATTATATTCTCCTCCGATAAATTAACATTTCTTTTCGGTCATTGCCATAATATCTTGGAGGTTTTTACCGTTTCAGGCTGTCTACATCTTCATTATAATCTCCTCCGATAAAGTAGCTTTTCTTTTCGGTCATTGCCGGAATATCTTGGAGGTTTTATTGTCAAATGCTGTCCACATCTTCATTATATTCTCCTCCGATAAAGTAACTTTTCTTTTCGGTCATTGCCATAATATCTTGGAGGTTTTTACCGTTTCAAGCTGTCTACATCTTCATTATATTCTCTTCCGATGAAGTAGCTTTTCTTTTCGGTCATTGCCGGAATATCTTGGAGGTTTTATTGTCAAATGCTGTCCACATCTTCATTATATTCTCCTCCGATAAAGTAACTTTTCTTTTCGGTCATTGTCATAATATCTTGGAGGTTTTATTGTCAAATGCTGTCCACATCTTCATTATATTCTCCTCCGATAAAGTAACTTTTCTTTTCGGTCATTGCCATAATATCTTGGAGGTTTTTACCGTTTCAAGCTGTCTACATCTTCATTATATTCTCTTCCGATGAAGTAGCTTTTCTTTTCGGTCATTGCCGGAATATCTTGGAGGTTTTATTGTCAAATGCTGTCCACATCTTCATTATATTCTCCTCCGATAAAGTAACTTTTCTTTTCGGTCATTGCCATAATATCTTGGAGGTTTTTACCGTTTCAAGCTGTCTACATCTTCATTATATTCTCTTCCGATGAAGTAGCTTTTCTTTTCGGTCATTGCCGGAATATCTTGGAGGTTTTATTGTCAAATGCTGTCCACATCTTCATTATATTCTCCTCCGATAAAGTAACTTTTCTTTTCGGTCATTGCCATAATATCTTGGAGGTTTTTACCGTTTCAGGCTGTCTACATCTTCATTATATTCTCTTTCGATGAAGTAGCTTTTCTTTTCGGTCATTGCCGGAATATCTTGGAGGTTTTATCGTCAAATGCTGTCCACATCTTCATTATATTCTCCTCCGATAAAGTAACTTTTCTTTTCGGTCATTGCCATAATATCTTGGAGGTTTTTACCGTTTCAGGCTGTCTACATCTTCATTATATTCTCTTCCGATGAAGTAGCTTTTCTTTTCGGTCATTGCCGGAATATCTTGGAGGTTTTATTGTCAAATGCTGTCCACATCTTCATTATATTCTCCTCCGATAAAGTAACTTTTCTTTTCGGTCATTGCCATAATATCTTGGAGGTTTTTACCGTTTCAGGCTGTCTACATCTTCATTATATTCTCTTCCGATGAAGTAGCTTTTCTTTTCGGTCATTGCCGGAATATCTTGTAGGTGTTATGGTCTAAGGCTGTCTGCATCTTGATTATATTCTCTTCCCATAAAGTAGCTTTTCTTTTCGGTCATTGCCAGAATATCTGGGAGGTTTTATAGTTTCAGGCTGTCTACATCTTCATTATAATCTCCTCCGATAAAGTAGCTTTTCTTTTCGGTCATTGCCGTAATATCTTGTAGGTGTTATGGTCTAAAGCTGTCTGCATCTTGATTATATTCTCTTCCCATAAAGTAGCTTTTCTTTTCGCTCATTGCCGGAATATCTTGGAGGTTTTGTCGTCAAATGCTGTCTACATCTTTCTTACATTATCTTCTGATGCATAAGTTTCTTCTATTACGGGGCTTGTGCCGTAGTCTCGTTTAGGTGTCATTGTCCAAATCTGTCAATATTTTGTATATTCTCCTCTGATACATCCGCCGTTGTGTAGGTCAGTCAGTTAAGTGCCATACGTGAAACACGCTTGGGCGATCATGTCTTGAAAGAGGCATGACTGACTGGGCAGAAGATTATCCCGCAGTAGGTTGCCATTGCTTTCTGCGGTAGACTGGCTGCCGACCAAGACAGCCAGTCTACCGCAGAAAGCGGTATTACTGTTTCAGTCTACCGCAGAAAGCGGTATTACTGTTATTTAACCCATAACTGGAAGGAAGAGACGGATTAATACCTTTCCTAAGGGTATTTGCGCGTAAGTGAATACAATGGATTCAACTTCAATTCGAACTCGGTTCCCCGGTTTCTTATTCCGCGCCGATATCCACTGGACCACAACGCACATCCTTCCACTGGAGGTACCTGCACTAAATCGCTAAAAAAACAAAACAAAACAAAAAACAAAATAGTATGAATAAAAAAGCCCCTGATGTTAATAAGAAAGCTTTTCTTATCAAAATGTTTATATTATTATTAAGATGAAAGATCTTAATATTATTTAATTATTTTTTTGGATTTTTTCATACCTTCTAACACATTCGAAATTTTGCTAAAAATGTCTTGTTTTAATTTTAGTTAGCGGGCAACCAAACCATTATGTGAGTTTACAGTGGAAAACGTAATATTATATAACTCAGTTGTTTTCCGGTTACAAACACATGAATTTGGGAATTCTTGCAAAAACCATATAATTGTCAGATTGTAATGAAACTTTCAGGACTTATTTACAAATAAATGAAATTATATTTGAATTATTATTTTTTTTAAATCTTGGTAATTATTATTATTTTTTTTTTACATCTGTTACCTCCTTCTATGTAAATTCATTAAATTTTAAGAAATTAAATTTTGTTACGATAAATGGTTTTATTAATTAAACGCAGGACTCATTGGCGAATGTAAAACATTTACTACTTTTTTTTAATCTTTGCCTTTATTTCCGAAAATCTGCTCCGAATGGTAAAATCAAAAATGCAATATAACTATGACATTAGTTAATTTGATATGCGTTTAATTGTTTGAATAAATAATAAAAATTAAGAACATTATAGTCTGAAAATAAAATTCAATTAATAATGAAATTTTAAAACAATTGCTTCCATTTTTTAAAAAATTATAATGATTTATATAGTTTCAAAAATATTTTTAAAATACTTCAATGATTTGTTGGGGTTAGTTAAAAAAAACTTATAAGAGAAGATTATATTTAGTAATCGAAAATTTTAAAAAATTAATACAAATCGTTCTGCTACCCTATTTTTAAAATAAATTTTTTGTGTATTTGAAATTTTTTTGTATGGTAATATCTTTGTATAAATTAAAAGATCATATTATTCCCTTTCCTTCTTTTACCCGAAAAAAAACTCGTACAATTATATCCCTTGTGATCGCCATGCACTTAACACATTTGATATCCGGCGGACTGGTCAAAAAGTTCAACTCTGTGATTAAAAAATAGTTTTATTTTAAATTTCATGCTATAAATCAGTAATATTAATATAAATCAAATTAATTTAACATTAAATTTGCTAATTTTCCAAAAGTAACGTGTCACAAATGTATATTTTATTTTTGCAAGAATTTGAAAACCGAGAATTAACTTTTAATTACAAATGTGTCGATCTCTTAAAAATGGCTGAAAAATTGAAAGATTATAAAAAATCTAAAAAGTTTAGATTCCAATCAATATAATTTCTGTTTGAAATACACCAGAATATTTTGCTTACTGGTAATAGTAAATTTAATCATTTAGTTTTCAATTAAAACTAAAATAAAAGTTTTAAGAAAATATTTTTATTTTAAAAAATTCAATTTAAAATTTAGATATAAAAAAGTGAGTGTAGGTACTACCGTTGTGACTTGTAGGTTCTATCCTCTCCGACTATCGAAATGTTTATTACACTCTTATCTGATAAAGCACTCTTTTCTTTTATTTGGCTAGTACCGTCAGGTCTTTAAATCTCTTCCATCGTTTAAGGTTGTCAACATTTTTATTACAGTCTCCCCTTATAAAATAGCGTTTTTTTTTTGTTTTTTTTCATTTTTATCAAGTACCGTAATATCATGTAGGATTTATCGTCTGAAGATATCAACAACTGTATTACTTTCCCCTTTAGAATAGCAGCTATTTTTTGCTTTATTCAGTGCTGGAGTATCTTGTAGGTTCTATTGTTCACGGCTGCAACATATTCATTATATTCTCCTCTGATTAAGCAGGTTTTTTTCTTTATTTTGTCTACTACCGGTGTGTTTATTAGGTTTGTCTTTTCAATCATCAGCCCGTGTATTGAATACTGCTGCCACATCTGGTCGGGTGCCCCTGCTGTTCATCTCGGGGTTCTTAACAAAATCCAACGGAGAATCTGTAATGTGATCGATACCGACATGACATGCAGTCGCTATCTCACCGGCGTGACGTGGCTTCCCTGTGCCACTTCTATAAATACTTTCACGGATTCTGCTCCAATGAACTTAGATCACTGGTGTCCCCTAGGTATGAATTTACACGAGCTACTAGATTAGCAACTAGGTCCCTCCTTTTTGCAGTGAAACCGATAAAATACAACTGCAAACAGCTTTTTACACACTTCCCGCCTGTGGAATTCCCTTCTATATACTTGCTTCCCCGACAGCTACAATCTCCAGAAATTTAAATGTAAGGGTAATAGGCATCTCCCATCTCACTGACTAGAATCCATTCTCTGAAGCTCTTTTTTCCATCTACTCCACCCACATACTCGGTATCCTCATCCGTCTGTTACCCTCCTCCTGATATTTCCTATAATTAATCCCTTTTTCTCATCACTTTTTCCGATGTAACCCCTGCGCAACAGTGGCAGTAGAATGCCTTGCTTGGGGTGAAATGATTAAAAAAAAAAAGTATGTCAACATCTTTATTACATTTTCCTCTAATAAAGCAACTTTTGTTTCTTCTCTCCAGTGCTGTAGTGTCTTGTACGTTCTACCATCTATGACTGTCAACGTCGTTATTAAATTCTTCTCTAGATTTTTTTTTCCATTTTGGCCTTTACTGTAGTGTTCTTTACCTTTTATGTTCTAAGGCTATCAAAGTCTTTATTACATTCTCCTCTGATAGATCAGGCTATTTTCATTTTGTCCAGTGCCATTCTCCTCTGATAAGTAGGTTTTATTATTTTATTTTGGTCAGTGCCGTGTTGATTTGTGGGATTTATCGTCTAAGGATGTCAACAATTTTATTACATTCTCCTCTGAAAAAAAAGTAGGTTTTTATTTTTTTATTTTGGTCAGTGCCGTGTTGATTTGTAGGATTTATCGTCTAAGGATGTCAACAATTTTATTACATTCTCCTCTGAAAAAAGTAGGTTTTATTTTTTTATTTTGGTCAATGCCGTGTTGATTTGTGGGATTTATCGTCTAAGGATGTCAACAATTTTATTACATTCTCCTCTGAAAAAGTAGGTTTTGTTACTTTTTATTTTGGTCGGTACCGTGTTGACCTGTAGGATTTATTGTCTAAGGATGTCAACAATTTTATTACATTCTCCTCTGAAAAAAGTAGGTTTTATTTTTTTTTTATTTTGGTCAGTGCCGTGTTGACCTGTAGGATTTATCGTCTAAGGATGTCAACAATTTTATTACATTCTCCTCTGAAAAAAGTAGGTTTATTTTTTTATTTTTGGTCAGTGCCGTGTTGATTTGTAGGATTTATCGTCTAAGGATGTCAACAATTTTATTACATTCTCCTCTGAAAAAAGTAGGTTTTTATTTTTTATTTTGGTCAGTGCCGTGTTGACCTGTAGGATTTATCGTCTAAGGATGTCAATTTTATTACATTCTCCTCTGAAAAAAGTAGGTTTATTTTTTTAGCTTTTTTGGTCTCGGTGCTGTTGACCTGGAGGATTTGTGTCTAAGGATATGTAGTTTTTGTACATTCTCCTCTGAAAAAAGTAGGTTTTATTTTTTTTTATTTTGGTCAGTGCCGTGTTGACCTGTAGGATTTATCGTCTAAGGATGTCAATAATTTTATTACACGTTCTCCTCTGAAAAAAGTAGGTTTTATTTTTTTATTTTGGTCAGTGGCGTGTTGACCTGTAGGATTTTGTGTCTAAGGATGCTCAACAATTTTGGCCACATTCTCCTCTGAAAAAGTAGGTTTTATTTTTTTTTATTTTGGTCAGTGCCGTGTTGACCTGTAGGTTATCGTCTAAGGATGTCAACAATTTTATTACATTCTCCTCTGAAAAAGTAGGTTTTTTATTTTTTTATTTTGTCCAGTGCCGTGTTGACCTGTGGGATTTATCGTCTAAGGATGTCAACAATTTTATTACATTCTCCTCTGAAAAAAGTAGGTTTTTATTTTTTTATTTTTGTCAGTGCCGTGTTGACCTGTAGGATTTATCGTCTAGGGATAACTCAACAATTTTATTACATTACTCCTCTGAAAAAGTAGGTTTTATTTTTTTATTTTGGTCAGTGCCGTGTTGACCTGTAGGATTTATCGTCTAAGGATGTCAACAATTTTTATTACACATTCTCCTCTGAAAAAAGTAGGTTTTTATTTTTTTATTTTGGTCAGTGCCGTGTTGACCTGTAGGATTTATTGTCTAAGGATGTCAACAATTTTATTACATTCTCCTCTGAAAAAAGTAGGTTTTATTTTTTATTTTTATTTTGGTCAGTGCCGTGTTGACCTGTAGGATTTATCGTCTAAGGATGTCAACAATTTTATTACATTCCTCCTCTGAAAAAAGTAGGTTTTATTTTTTATTTTTATTTTGGTCAGTGCCGTGTTGACCTGTAGAGTTGTATCGTCTAAGGATGGCAACAATTTTATTACATTCTCCTCTGAAAAAAGTAGGTTTTATTTTTATTTTGTCAGTGCCGTGTTGACTATAGGATTTATCGTCTAAGGATGTCAACAATTTTATTACATTCTCCTCTGATAAAGTACGTTTTATTTATTTATTTTTGGTCAGTGCGGTGTTGATTGTAGGATTTATCGTCTAAGGATGTCAACAATTTTATTACATTCTCCTCTGATAAAGTAGGTTTTATTTATTTTTCTTATTTTGGTCAGTGCCGTGTTGACCTGTAGGATTTATATATATATATATATATATATATATATATATATATATATATATATAATAAACCCACTACATATATTGGTTTGACTACAACTACGTTTTCAAGTAGACTTACCTGTCATCTTTCTGATCAGAGTTCAATTAAACAACATAGAAAAACATAGTGATGTAGTTAATATTAGACAGATTTTAGTCGATAACATAATAATATTCACACATACACACAGTAAGAAGAACCTTCAGACATTGGAGGCCATCTACACCAAATCAAAACAACTCACACTTAATAAAATCACGTTTTAATTTAGTCACAGCATATTACATTGCATTTAGACATATGGTTTTGTTAACATTTGGGGATCTCACAAATTTATGAACTGCGTCTGCTATTCGGTTACTGTTATTGTTGTTTTACATTAACACAAAATAAAATCATCTTTGATGGTGGATGTCTTTATGTTAATATTCCTGTAACCTTGCATGTGAGCCGAAAGCTTAGAACCAGCATAATAAAACAATATCCAAATGTTGAACAATTTTTGTCTTTATTTTCACCTGAAACTGAAGCTTAGATAGTCTCATGATTAAACATAATAGACATTGATTGTCTGTTATATTAGAAACTTATCTGCTGCCTCGATACACTAGATAGATAGATAGATAGATAGATAGATAGATAGATAGATAGATAGATAGATAGATGTGAACAGACTGAGATAGATAGATAGATAGATAGATAGATAGATAGATAGATAGATAGATAGATAGATGTGAACAGACTGAGATAGATAGATAGACAGACAGACAGATAGATAGATAGATAGATAGATAGATAGATAGATAGATAGATAGATAGGAACAGACTGAGATAGATAGATAGATAGATAGATAGATAGATAGATAGATAGATAGATAGATAGATATGAACAGACTGAGATAGATAGATAGATAGATAGATAGATAGATAGATAGATAGATAGATATAAGAACAGACTGAGATAGATAGATAGATAGATAGATAGATAGATAGATAGATAGATAGATAGGAACAGACTGAGATAGATAGATAGATAGATAGATAGATAGATAGATAGATATGAACAGACTGATAGATAGATAGATAGATAGATAGATAGATAGATAGATAGATATGAACAGACTGAGATAGATAGATAGATAGATAGATAGATAGATAGATAGATAGATAGATATAAGAACAGACTGAGATAGACAGATAGAGAGATAGATAGATAGATAGATAGATAGATAGATAGATAGATAGGAACAGACTGAGATAGATAGATAGATAGATAGATAGATAGATAGATAGATAGATAGATAGATAGATAGATAGATAGAGTCATGGTGAAAAAATGCGAAAAATCACAATTTTCGGACACGTCAATTTTCTCAATGAAAATAAAATGAATTTGAACTCTCTTTTTGGAACAAAACGTTTAAAGAATGTTGCTTTACACATGTGTACACTTTTAAAATTCGTTTTATTATTGGATGACTTAAAGTTTAAACCTTTATAGAGTATTATTTATGAGTTCTTTCATCGTTTTGCAATACCTGTATTCTGAAAGAATATGTGGACTATAATTCTTTACTACTACTACCACTACTACTATTACACACACATACATATTCATTTATACCGAGGACTGAAAAATCTGATTGCTCTTAAATAGAATACGATGATTTTCCGGATTTTATTTTGTTTTTATGGTGGGAATAGAAATGTATTCTCTCATTTTTATAAGTTGCTCGGGTGTAATGAAAGCTTTGAAACTAATCCATGGCCCTGGAACTCAGACTCTTTGGACGTTGGCACGAAAGACTAAAAAGCAATAGTTGTTTCCAGTTAAAGCGAAACCGTAGACTGAAAGAAAAATGAATGGATGTAACTTAAGTCAAATTTTGATTTCCTGGTATCGATATCAAATAAGTTTTTTCGACGTAAACTGAATTTTGAAGGCTAAATAAGTCCTCTGAGTAAATGGTTTCATGGCTGAGACTAAGAACTACAATTATACTTAGAGCCAAACCCGAAGCAAAAACTAAAATAAAAGGGCTGAAAAAAATACAGACATACAGGCAGATAAACAGACACACACACAAACATCTTGCCTTATATATATATATATATATATATATATATATATATATAATCAATTTTCTGCACTATTGTAAGAACTGCAACCTTGAAATTTCTGAATATCGTTTCTTATGTATTTGTCTATGAGTGTATCAAATTTGATTAAAATCGGACCACTCCTTCTATAACCCGATTTTTTCGATTATCGATTTTCGATATTTATCGGGGGGTACCTCGACACAAAACCTAGCTAAGAATACTCGCAGACGCTTATAGTACAACTGTATAAATTTTCAGGAAAAATCGGTTCAGCCGTTTCGGAGTCTATAGGTAACGGACGCGCGTGCGCACACACACACACACACACAC
Source organism: Ascarosepion bandense (assembly GCA_037127315.1). Lineage (NCBI taxonomy): Eukaryota > Metazoa > Mollusca > Cephalopoda > Sepiida > Sepiidae > Ascarosepion > Ascarosepion bandense. The sequence goes on from JBBBDQ010002505.1 coordinate 595,716, forward strand.
ACACACACACAGAGTTCCATTTATTAATAAGTTTAGATTTTCGGTGAAAACTAAGTTTCAGCTTACTAAAGTATTGTTTTCTTCCATTGTGCATGTCTTAATATTTCTTATATAATTAACTAGAGCACCATCAATATAACGGAAGTATGTTGATCGCTTAGGTAAAATAATTTGGAAAGAACCAAGTTCAGACAATTTTAAGAAAATACATACTATTACTCCACTGATCCCATTGGTATTTTTGTTTTGTAAAAATAATTATTTACTTTGAAATAGGATTGACTGGTGATGAAACGGCAGATTTTTATTTTTTAGCTATTAGTAGGGAGAGGTTTAACATTGATTGTTGTTGTGATGAGGAGTCTGGCAAGACAACACTTAACTCGACAGTCAGCCATGATAGCAGTATTCAATAGTCAGCTGGACGAGTCACTGCAATAAAATTATCTTACCACGACAATTTTACAGGACTACTGATCAGGAATGAATCAGTCCATACTAAATAAGTTTATTCAAATCAACAATCAGGACTATTTAAGAATTTTCAGTGATCAACTTAATTCTATGTTTCAGGAACTGATTCAAGTGAGAAATGTCATCATTCGAGATTATAATGCATGTATTCATACCGCTAAAGTTGTAGCTGAATGGTATGTAGAACATTCTAGTAAAGTAGAACATCTTATCTGGGCCCCCACAGTCCCCAGATTTCAACATCATTGAACATTTATAGTTCATTTTAGAAAAACAAGTAAGGAGTCGATAACCTCTACCATCAACATTGAAAGAATTGGAAAGTGTTTTAGCTAAAGAATTCATATAAGATTTCCAAGGAAAAAATTCAGACTTTGTAAGAGTTGATCCCATGCAGAATTTAAGCTGTAATTATTGCCAAAGGCGGTCCTATCCCATATTGAAATAAATTTGCTTGAAATTTCAATGTGTTTCCATTATTTTGTCTACCCTCTCTATATAATTTACATTATATATAATACACTGTATCTGATATGTAACATTGTATTACAAAATCTGCTTGCCTTAAATGCTTTTCTATCAGTAAATCACCGAAAGTCAGCAATTTTGGCTTTACAAAGTTACCAAATCACTATATATATATATATATATATATATATATATATATATATATATATATATATATATATATTATAAATTATACTTTAGAAAATGTTCAAATTGCAATATGCGACGAAGTGTACATTTTGTTTCGACACTAGAAGGACAGTGTCTCATCAGGCAGTATACGCTGATTTTTGAAGAGAGATGGAAAATTCGCTTCCTTATTTTCGTAAACTTTTGTGTGCTTGGTGAATGGGGTAGGGAAAATGAGAAACCAGAATAGGGAATCATAAAAGGGACATTAGGAAAATGAAAAATGAAAGGAGGAAAACGGGAAAGAAAGAGAAAGAACTAAAAGCGACATGATAAAAGGCTCAAAGAAAGACACAAGGTTTAAAGTAGGAAGTAAAATATAGTCATATACAACCATTTGATGATCCGGCGTCTGAGCTTAACAAGGAGGAAGAAGTAAGGAAATGCATAGAGCGAGGGAAGGAAGGAAAACAGAGAAGATGGGCGAAGAAGAGAGAGGTGTGGGAGAGAGCATAATCGGCGAAGGGGTAGGGATTTTAAACTCTGGCCTGGAATGGTTAGTGGATAGTGAAGTATAAAACTACAAACTTTTGGCGTTTTTGTTAAAATAAAATTTCAACTTAAATTTTTGGAAAAACCTTAATTAGGTCACAATTTGTAGTATGGAGAGAAATCATACAGTTAAAAGTTAATATTATGGTCAGACAGTTAAGTGCCATACGTGATACACGTTTGGGCGATCATGTCTCGAAAGAGACATGACAGACTTGGCAGAAGATTATCCCGCAGTAGGTTGCCATTGCTTTCTGCGGTAGACTGGTTGCCGACCAAGGCTATAGAACCTAATCTGTCCTGCTATTTAACACATAACTGGAAGGAATAGACGGATTAATACCTTTCCCAAGGGTATTTGCGCGTAAGTGAATGCAATTATGGTACTTAGATTAATACTATAAGGTTTATTGTTTCTGGAGATCCGAATTTTCGATTTTGTAATTTTAGCATGATTGTAATATTAGTTCTTTAATATGTTTGGAATTTAATGTAGTTTCATGCCTCTAATTTAGTAATATGTCACTCCTCATTTATTTAATGATTTCCATTTTTAATCATTAATAATTTTAGTAATAAATTAACAAACACACACACACACAAACACACACACACATATATATATTAATTATTTAATTACCTAGTTTTTGGTCATAATTAAATTAAGCCAGTACACAGTTGTATTAAAAAGATTTTAATACTATTATATCGTAGAACTTTTGAATATTTTTCCTGAAATATTATTACGCAATCCAGGTTTCTACAGTCTGGTGCCTGCAGGCGATTTTACAATAACTGATTTTTCAGTTTTTTTTTTAAGAACGCTCACGTAACGTAGATTTTTAATGAATGCTTAATTTTCAAAATTAGAAGTTATAACGTTGCATGATCCTAATAGGTATTTTTTAAATTTACAACGTGTAAAACAAAATCCGGGAATATAATAGAATTATAGTCAAATAAATATAATATGTTTAAATTATTTACCCAAACATGCTCTAATACACACACACACACACACACACACACACACACACACACACACACACATATATATATATATATATATATATATATTTCGTAACAAAAAATTATCGTAAATAATCAGGCCCGTATATATATATATATATATATATATATATATATATATATATATATATTGAGAGAGAGAGAGAGAGAAAGCTAGAGACACAGAGAGAGAGAGAGAGAGAGAGAGAGAGTGAGTGAGAGAGTGAGAGAACGATGCTTTTAAATTTGTCTTCCGTTAGTTTTATTATATTCTAATCCCAGATTAATTTTTTTCGTTTTTTAAAGGCGTGTAGCGTACTTGACAATGTCTCTTTAAAACTAAAACACTGTGTGGATCTCCTGTTGCAAATTTTATTCAATTAAGCAAAAAAATTTAATTTAAATTTTCGTTCCTCACAGTTTATTCCAGAAATGACAATTTATTTGAAAACTACTATAGAGCAAACACTCATTTATCTCACCCATATGGTATAATTACTTTTATTTATATATATATATATATATATATATATATATATATATATATATATATATATATATATATATATCTTATGGTATTAATCACTTTTTTTTGTTTGCTTTTAATACATTTAAAACGTATTCAGTCGGTTGAGTGCCATACGTAATACACGCTTGTTGCGATCATGCCTCATAAGAGACATGACTGACTGGACAGAAAGTTATCCCGCAGTAGGTTGCCATTGCTTTCTGCAGTAAACTGGTTGCCGACCAAGGCTACAGAACCCAATCTGTCTCATTATTTAACCCATAACTGTAAGGAATAGGCGGATTAATACCTTTCCCAAGGGTATTTGCGCGTAAGTGAATGCAATGAATTCAGCTGGAATTCGAACTCGGCTCCCCGATTTTTCGTTCCGAGCCGATATCCACTGCACCACCCACGCACATCCGTATTACAATAATTTAAATATCATCTTTTTAAAATTTTAGTTTAGGTTTTAATTGCATGAGTATAAATTTAGATGCAAAATAAAATATGAGAATATTGTATTAGGGAAATAATAAACGGTTTATGCTGTTCAGTTCAATGAAATTTAAAATGTTCAATATAACATTTTTTTTTTTTTTGCAATAACCAGTTTTTTTTTTTTTGATAAAATAAAATAATTAACTTTTATAGGAGCGAACTGAAGAAGAGAGAACTAGAGAAGCAAATATTAAAAAAAGTGCATACGAACAAACAAGACTCAACAAAATTACCTCTTAAAATTTAGAAAGTACATACATTTGTGCACGTGCAGTGAACATCGACTCGGAACGAGAGATCGAGGAGATGAGTTCGAATTCCAGTTGAATTCATTGCATTCACTTACGTGCAAATACCCTTGGGAAAGGTATTAATACGTCTCTTCCCTCCAGCTATGTGTTAAATAGCAAGACAGATTATGTTCTACAGCCTTGGCTGGCATCCAGTCTACTGCAGAATGCAATGGCAACCTACTGCAGGATAATCTTCGACCCAGTAAATCATGTCTCTTTGTGTATCACGTATGGCACTTAAATGACTGACTGAATATAATAGTTGGAGACAGGATTAATGCTTCTACTGGACATAAAATGAGGGATCAGTTTTCTATTGTTATGAAGTAATAAACTAATCCCCCACTAATTACTACTTAATAATATAATACATCTTTTGCCCTTCTAGCTATGAGTCAAATAACAGGACAGATTGGGTTCTATAGCAATGCCAATCTACTGCGGGATAACCTTCTTTCCGGTCAGTCATGTCTCTTTCCAGACATGATCACCCAAAGCGTGTATCACGTATGGCAGTTAACTGACTGACTGAATATAATAGTTGGAATTATGATTAAGGCTTATACTGGTATAAAGTGGGGGATCAATTTCTATTGTTATGAAGTAATAAATTGAGTCAAATAACATGACAGATTGGATTCTATAGCCTTGGTTGGCAACCAGTCTACTGTAAAATGTAATGGCAACCTACTGCGGGATTATCTTCTGCCCAGTCAGTCATGTCTCTTTCGAGACATGATCGCCCAAAGCATTTATTATGTATGGCACTTAACTACACTGACATACATTTATTAAACAGATATAAATCAAGATAACAAAGGACAAATCTTACAAAAACGGCTTGCACAAAAGGTTCCTTTTATGCGCCTAATTTAGTACAAAGCAAACTATAAAAATAATTGGCTGTAAAAAAAGATTTTTAATACATTTTTTTTTCAAATCATGAAAGGAAAAGTACATTTGAGAATTTGATAAGGAAACCGTTGAAATTAAGAATCAGTTACTCTTTAAAGAGAGAGAGAGAGAGAGAGAGAGAGAGAGAGAGGCTATTCTCTATTTTTTATTTATGAATTAATGAAAAATGTTATTTTATCTGATAAATGATTGTTTATTTAACTGTATGTCATTATTTTCAATCAGAGATAGATAGATAGATAGATAGATAGATAGATAGATAGATAGAGAACAGGCTGAGTATGATAGATAGATAGATAGATAGATAGATAGATAGATAGATAGATAGATAGATAGATAGATATGAACAAACTGAGATAGATAGATAGATAGATAGATAGATATGAACACACTATCAAAGATAAAGAGAGAGAGAGAGAGAGAGAGAGAGAGAGAGAGAGAGAGAGAGAGAGAGAGAGAGAGAGAGAGATAATGTACCCCCATAATAGGCAAAAAAAAAAAACCCCAAAAAACTACGTGTATTTCCCATCAAGATTCTCAGGGAGGTTTTACCAAATTTTTTTTTTTCCGATTCGGATCCACGTGACTCACTGGAACATTTAAGGGTCTTTTTGAAAATATGCTCGGTATTCGTTCTGCTTTCTTTTCCCGTGAGAGTCTAAGGAAAGTTTTACGCTATCATGAAATGCCTTTCATCAGCTTAGTTTTTAAGAATGCCGAAACGTTTCTGCCCTTTACTCTGCTGGCAACTTTCAGCGGTCAGCCTATGTGACGTATCACTTATTTCTGTAACAGCCAGCAGCCTTTCCGCTACCTTCTGCCGCAACCATTAGGCTTTGTCTGTTCTGCCGTCGAAACACTTTCTGCCATAGCCAGCATGTTGCATCTTTCCTGTCGTCTAACCACCTTCTGTTGTTCTTGTACTGAGTGACCCGTCAAATATACTCGGGATGGATCAACGAACTTCAAATTTAAATTTTTTTAATGGACAAAAAATTCGATGGTAATATATTTTTCCAAACTTAAAAAATGAACCCCTAACATTCTACCATGGCCGTTAATTCCGTTAATATAGAGCTTATTCCAAGTAAAACTTTTTACACACAAAATGAACATTTTAATAAACCTTCTAGCTTTCTTTTAATGAATTTACTTTCACTAGAAATAAAGAAGAGAGTACTGGATTGCTGTGTGATGTCAGTTCTTCAATATGGCAGTGAATGTTGGACAATCTCATCAAAAATGAAGGAAAAACTTGAAGCAACTGAAATGTAGTTCTACAGAAGCATATTGGATATAAAGTGGGAGATCAATTCCATATTACAATCAATATATAAACTGACCCCTTACTTTGGGGTCACAGCAGTTTCTATACATTTATATTCTTGAGATCCAAAAGCACAAGGATGCATTCCAGGAGCTGAGTAGAGTATTAAGAGACAGGACAATTTTGCTAGAAACAAAGAAGGGAGTACTGGATTGCTACGTGCTGTCTGTCCTTCAATATGGCTGTGAATGCTGGACAATATCATCAAAGATGAAAGAGAGACTTGAAGTAACTAAAATGTGATTATACAGAAGCATACTGGGTATAAAGTGGGGGATCCGTCCTATATTACAATCAATATATAAACTGACCCCTCACTTTGTGGTCACATCAGTTTTTACACATTTATATTCCTTAGATTGAAAAGCACAAGGATGCATTCCAGGAGCTGAGTAGAGTATTAAGAAACAGGAAAATTTTGCTAGAAACAAAGAAAAGAGTACTGGATTGCTACGTGCTGTCCATCCTTCAATATGGCTGTGAATGCTGGACAATATCATCAAAGATGAAAGTGAGACTTGAAGTAACTAAAATGTGATTATACAGAAGCATACTGGGTATAAAGTGGGGGATCAGTTCCATATTACAGTCATATATAAACTGACCCCTCACTTTGTGGTCACATCAGTTTTTATACATTTATATTCCTGAGATCCAAAAGCACAAGAATGCATTCCAGGAACTGAGTAGAATATTAACAGACAGGAAAATTTCGCTAGAAACAAAGAAAAGTACTGGATTGCTGTGTTCTTCAATATGGCAGTGAATGTTGGACAATATCATCAAAGATGAAGAGAACACTTGAAGCAACTGAAATGTGGTTCTACAGTAGGATGCTGCGGATATCATGGATCGAGCATGTGAGCAATGATGATGTTTTGGAAAGAATAGAAACAAAAAGGAAATTATTACTGAACATCAGGAAGAGACAGCTGAAGTTCCTGGGATATGCAATGAGGAAGGAGGGCTTGGAGAACCTGATACTAACAGACCAGATAGAGGGAAGAGAGACAGGGGAAAGCAACGGATAACATATTTGAAGAACCTGATCAGGTGGATGACGGAACGAAGTTTGTGTGGTGTGACAAGAGAAAGCATGTCAAGAGCCAAAGGTGATAGAGAGACATGGAAAACCATGATCGCCTACGTCCTGAAAGGTCATGGCACATAGAAGAAGAAGAAGAAGAAGAAGAAGAAGATCCCAAAAGTTGGTGAATAAGACAAACTCTGGCCATTTAATATTAATTTACTCACACTTTGGTGGACCTGCAGGAGACTACCGCCATCTTTGAATTTGTTTTTCTTTTTACTTTTTTCAGGGAAATCTTATCGATTACACCCTAAACTTTCCGATTGACAGAAAAAAAAACTTTGGAAAAAATCCAATATTTCAACAATTTTAGGTGGGGGCTCAGTTTTTCATACAACGTTGTAGTAAATCGATCCTCCATTTTAGAATCACTCTCCGGTACGCCATTACCACCGCCTGAAAATTGGTTGATTATCAATTTTTACTTTTTTCAGTGTAATCTTATCAATTAAATCCTAAACTTTCCGATTGATAAAAAAGTTTATAAAAATTTCAACATATAAACAATTTGACTTGGTACTCAGTTTTTCATACAACCTTATACAACCGATCCTGTGCAATTAACTTTTTTGCTTACGCATATTCAACAACGGAATCCTTTGTGAAACTTTTGAATAAAGCCTTTTATGTAGTTTCCGAGGAAGATGCCATCGTAAGAACTGAAGAAAACTTGAAAAAGACGAAAACAAGAGCAATAACTCGTCCCCAAAAAAACAAAACAAAGTGACCCCAACTCGAGTGGTTCCAAAATGGAGGATCGATTTACTATAATGTTGTATGAGAAACTGAGTCCTCCAGCGAAAATTGTTTAAATATTGAAATTTTTCCAATTTTTTTTTATATTCGGAAACTTTATATAATAATTGATAAGACTGCGCTGAAAAAAGTGAAAAAAAAAATGCAAAACAACAAATTTACAGGTGGTGGTAGTCTCCTTCAGGTTCACCCACACTTTTTAATCAATTATTATTTTTAATCATTTTATGCTACTAACAAAATTGGTAATATCAATTCAATAAATTTTAAACTGTTCAATTAGATTTTTTTTGTTTTTTCGAAAATCTCAAATTGACTTGTTTGTGCCACATTGCAGTCTATTCGCTATTTCTTATTTAGGAATTAATGAAAAATTTGATAAATGATTGTTTATTTATCTGTATGTTTTTATTTCAATCACGCTGTCATAAGTTTCGGATAGTCGCTGGAAACCTAACAAACAACAGTAAAAATGCACTAAACAGAATTGAAAACTTCTATGCTTAGAATCTATCTCACTGTAACAGTTTTTCCAGATTTCTTTTTACTATGCACTCCATTTTCAAGATGAAAATTTTCTCGAGCTTCAAATTTTATGTGATAAAAAGTACATTAAAGAGAGAGAGAGAGAGAGAGAGAGAGAGAGAGAGAGAGAGAGAGAGAGAGGGAGAGAGAGAGAGTTTAAAGGGAGAAACCGCAAATTCGAAATCAAAACATTGTCATTGATAACTCTCTCATCTAAATTGCGGACTCGAGTTACTATATACTTAATTCTTGATATAATGCAAAACATATTCCATTGATAAAATCGGCCAATAATTGTTTCAAACTATTTATATTGAGATTCTGTTATGGGGAAACACACCTATTCCTCAGACAATGGACTCTCCCTCCTATATTAATAAGAGTTAACAGGAAGTACTTGAAAAGTTCATGGGAGTTCTTTAGGCTTTTATTGGAGTTCAATAGAACTACTAAGCTGTTAATATTAGTCAGCAGTTAGCTGAATACTAAGGAGGCAGCTTTCAGTGGAAGATTACCAAGTTCCTAACATTTTGGGTGCGTTAAATCGATTAGCAACCGACATAGCACGATTATAACCTTCAGTGCGAAAACTACTCCAAAACAGATTCATACATGCAGGTACAAGTAATCCATAACAATATTTTAAATTTTCAAAGCATATTTATTTTTTGGTATATGAGATTTTTTAAACTTTTAAAATCTTTCAATCATTCCGCCTCACCTGCTATCTTCTTCCGCGGTATCTGTGGGATGTACCACTGTACTATACGATGGAACAGAACTGTGAGGCAAGTTTACTAACTTTTCCTCCACAGCGTGTCACATTCACTAAACTTAATCGTATATATTCCTGGTAATTGTTATCACGACGGAAGTATCTTCTTCTTTTATGTGCCATGTCCTTTCAGGACGTAGGCGATCATGGCTTTGCACGTCTCCCTATTCCTGGTGGCTCTTAGCACCCTTTCTCCTGTTACACCAATCAAACCCCGCTCTGCCATCCACTAGCTCAAGCCCATAACTCTAGAATATAAATGTATAGAAACTAGCATGGTCATAAAATGAGGGATCAGTTTATATAGTGATTATAATATAGATTTGAACCCCCACTTTATATCCACATTATAATTTCTTTTAAACAGTTGGCATATATCTTCTTCTATGTGCCATGGCCTTTCAAGACGTAGACGATCATGGCTTTCTACATTTCACAATCCCTGGTGGCTCTTAGCACGCCTTCTCCTGTTACACCACTCAAACCCCGCTCTGTCATCCACTTGCTCAAGCCCATAAATATAATATAATATAATATATAAATGTATAGAAACTAGCATGGCTACAAAATGAGGGGTCATTTTATATATTGATTATAATATAGATTTGATCCTCCACTCTATATCCACATTATAATTTCTTATAAACTTCTTCTATGTGGCCCGTCCTTTCAGGACGTAGACGATCATGGCTTTTCACGTCTCCCTATCCTTGGTGGCTCTTAGCACGCCTTCTCCTGTTACACCATGCAACCCTCGTTCCATCAGTCACCTGATTAGGTCCTTCAAATATGTTATCCGTTGCTTTCCCCTGTCTCTTTTTCCCTCTATCTGGCCTGTTAGTATCAGATTCTCCAAGCCCTCCTTCCTCATTGCATTTCCCAGGAACTTCAGCTGTCTCTTCCGGATGCTCAGTATTAATCTCCTTTTTGTTTCCATCATTTCCAAGACCTCATCATTGCTCACATGCGCTTTCACTTTCTCTTACTCATGAATAGAGTTTTTTTTCTTCTATGTGCCCTGTTCCTTCAGGACGTAGGCGATCATGGCCTTTCATGTTTCCCTATCCCTGGTGGCTCTGAGCACGCCTTCGCCTGTTACACCACGCAACCCTCGTTCCGTCATCCACCTGATTAGGTCCTTCAAATATGTTATCCGTTGCTTTCCCCTGTCTCTTTTCCCCTCTATCTGGCCTGTTAGTATCAGGTTCTCCAAGCCCTCTTATGATTCTATATCCTATTAGTAAAGCACTCATTGAGGATCGATCTCGCTACAAATGAATTTGGTTCGGAAGGAGTGTTTTCTAATTATTACGCTACAATCAGTACCAAGTTTTTGTCGGTAGTTGTGGGTTATCTGTCGCCATTTTTTAAAAAACTTAGTTTAAAAATTAAACATCGATACTAGTTCGTTGATACAGATACCGGAGTTCACACTCAGAATATCGAACGTTTGTGGGGATCTGCAACATGGAGAAACAGGTATCACTGAGGAACAGCACGAAATCCTTTCGAAACCTACTCGACACATTCAACGCCATCTTGCAGGCTATCGCCGCATTCATGGCACTTGAATAATACAATTAATGTCTGTTATTTGAGGAAATGAATATAATTTAAGAAAAAAATAGTATATTTTTACACATCTGTATTTGTGAAAAGGTTGGAAAATTAATTTAAAAAGAGGTGACGGATAACCCACAAGTACTTTTTTCTTGTACATAGTTTTCATGTAACCGACATTTTTCATGTAACCGACATTTTTCATGTAACCGACATTTGCCAAAAAGAAAAAGAAAAATGGTTGAGGTAAGCTTATTTACAAAACAGTCAAATTCTTAACCCCAAATAAAATTCCAAAAACTGCAAAACCAATTATTAATTCGAGTAGTAGGAGGTAATGTTCGAATCTTAGGAATGGCTGGACAATTCGTCATTCAACTCGTTATATTGAATATATTGAACCTTTGTCAAAGTTGACTATGACACTAACAGAGTTTTGCAGACACAGCCTGGGTAAGAGAAGTACCAAAAAAGGGAAAAAAAGGTGAATTTAGATCTGTTTGTCTATTTAGTTCTGTTTACCTTTAACTAGTATTCAAGCCAACAGAACACTAATATTATTCATTGAAATACTTCAAATACTAATCTGGAAAAAAACTATTTTTCGTAAATAAGAACTAATACGTGCCAACTTAACACAGACTGTTTTCCTTTTTTTTTAAAAAAGAAAAAAACATCAAAACATGTAGAAATAGGTTTAATTTTTCATTTTTGAAATAGGTTTAATTTTTCATTTTTGAAATAGGTCTAATTTTTCATTTTTGAAATAGGTCTAATTTTTCATTTTCGCGGATCAATACTAGGATTTTCGACGAAAATTGTCATTTAACTAGTTATATATATTTCTGAAATAAGGTGTTATAACTATTTACGGTATTTACACTATTCAGACTGTTGTTTTAATTTTTATTGTTGTATTACACGAGGATTCCGGATGGTGCACGCTCAGGCCTTCTTCAGTATAAGTTTATATTTCTTAGATGAGATATTGTAACTATTTACAGTATTTACAATATTCAGATTGTTGTCGTCATCTTTATTGCTGTCACATTTGGTCGGGTGCCCCTGTTATTAACCTCGGGGTTCTTGACAAAATCCAACGAAAAATCTGTAAATGTAATTGATCCCGATATGGTAGCTCAACTCCAGTCATTTTCTCACTGACGTAATGTGGCTTCCCTTTGTCTCTTCTACAAATATTTTCACGGCTTCTACTTTGATGAGCTTAGCTCCCTCGTGCCCAATCTGCATCTCGAGCTACTAGACTAGCGACGTGGCCCCACCCTTTTACAGTGAAACCAATCAAATGTAACCGCAATTTCTACGCTAGTAGTTTCTTTGCTAGCACTTCCCGCCTGTGGAATCCCTTCCGTATACTTGCTTCCCTAAAAGCTACAATCTACTAGAATTTAAATGCAAGGTCAATTGCCATCTTTTATCTTCTTGACTCACATCCTTTCCATGACAACCCTTGTATCATGTTCTTCCTTTCCACTCCACTCTCAAGCAGCTTCTTCACACCTGTATTCTCATCTTGTTCTTACTCATTCTCTGACTCACCTGTAACTTTTTCCTCTTTCTCATCACTCACCTTTTATGTAACCCCCTTCTCACCATTGGAAGTGCTGCCTTGCTTGGGGTGAAATGATTAGAAAATTTTACGAAGTCAAGACCGTTGTACGCTCCGGCCTTCCTGAGAAGCTGTCTATCTTTCTGAGATGAGGTATTATAAATGTTTACACTATTTACATGGTTCACTCTGTTGTCCTCTTTTTTATTGCCATATTCACGAGGACACGGCCGTTGTATATTCCGGCCTTTTTAAAAAACTGTCTATCATTCCGAAATGAGATATTGTAAATATTTAGTGTTTACATTTTCGGATTGTTGTCCTCATCTTTATTTTCACATTCACGACGTTTCGGGTGGTGTATGCTCCGATCATTTAAGTATCTGAATATATTACTAGGGTGGGGTATTGCAACTATTTAGACTGTTTACATCGTTTGGACTGTTGTCCTCAACTTTATTGCCAAATACACAACATCTGGGCCGTTGTGCTCTCCGGCCTTCTTCAGAATCTGTCTATATTTCTGAGACGAGGTATTGTAATTATTCAGATTGTTGTCTTCGTCTTTATTGTCATATTTACTATGCTTCAGCCGTTGTACGCCCCAACCTTCTTCAGATGATATACGTTGGAATATCCGAACCAAATTTCGTCCACTGAGGCAGATTATTCTCGTTCTGACATGCCTATTCTGGATACTTCAGTTTTAATTATTTTCTTTTTCGTAACGAAACCTATCAATATTTTTTCGTCTCTGTTGTAACCAAGTATTGAACTTACAACTCTTTGATAAAGTCACTTTAATGTTTCGAGAATTCCAACATATATCATCTGAAGAAGGTTGGAGCGTACAGTAGCCGAAATGTCGTGAATATGCTAACAAAGATGAGGACAACTGTCCGAACAATGTAAATAGTGTAAATTCTTATTTAGTCCTCAAGGACACACAGGCGCTGATTAATTCCAGTGACTTAACCCAAAGAATTATGAGTTCAGTACCTGACTACAGCAGTAGTGAACAAATCACTTACAGAGTTAATTTAAAGAGAGATAAGTAAATGGCTTTAGGAAGTGGCATCACATATGGAATGAGAATATACCCCAGTGATCGAAATAAAGGATTAATTTCGAGGTTCCTAGCACCTGAAGAAGGTCGGAGCATACAACGGCCGAAACGTCGTAAGCATGGCAATAAAGACGAGGACAACAGTTCAGACCGTGTAAATAATGTTTTTATTTAAATAATGTTCCTAAAGAGTTATCTTGTGTTCCTAGAGTGTCATCTAGTTTTTCTAGAGTGACACTCTTGTATTTTTAGAGTGTACTAGCAGTATAGCCCGGCGTTACTCGGGTGTAATTAAAGCTTTAAAACTAATCCATGGTCTTGGAGCTCAGACTCTGCCTAAAGAATATTTGTGTGAAGTTTGGTGAGAATCGGATAAAACTTGTGGATTTGTATTAAGAACATATAGACAGATAACAGACACACAAACATCTTGCCTTTCATATTATCGATTTTCTGCACTATTGTAAGAACTGCAACCTTGAAACTTCTGAATATCGTTTCTTGTGTCTTTGTCTATGAGTGTATCAAATTTGATTAAAATCGGACCACTCCTTCTATTACCCGAATTTTTCGATTATCGATTATCGATATTTATCAGGGGTACCTCGACACAAAACCTAGCTAAGAACACTCGCAGACGCTTATAGTATAAGTGTATAAATTTTCAAGAAAATTGGTTCAGCCGTTTCGGAGTCTATAGGTAACGGACACACACACACAGACATACACACACAGACAAAGTTTCATTTATAAATAAGTTTAGATAATAACTCGTTTACAAATGGAATATATATATATATATATATATATATATATATATATATATATATATATTCCATTTGTAAACGAGTTATTATGCGACTTAGGTTTCTACCATGAGTGGTGTCTTCAGGCGATATACAATAATTCTTTATTTAAGTAGGTATAATTGTAGTTTTTAATTTCAGCCATGATACCATTTACTCAGAGGACTTGTTTAGACTTCAAAATTCAGTTTACGACGAAAAAAATCTTATTTGATATCGATACCAGGAAATCAAAATTTGACTTACATCCATTCATTTTTCTTTCAGTCTATGGTTTCGTTTTAACTGGAAACAACAACGTCCAAAGAGTCTGAGCTCCAGGACCTTGGATTAGTTTTAAAGTTTTCATTACACCCGAGCAACGTCGGGCTATACTGCTAGTACATATATATTCCATTTGTAAATGAGTTATATACTTATATAACTATATATATTATATAGTTATATAAGTATTTTTATAGCCATTTCACCCTAAGCAAGGCAGAACCATCACTTGTGCGCAGGGTGTTACAGCGAGATAAAAACAAGGTCCAGGTTATATCGAAGAAATAATAAGAAATTAATTGTAATCAAGAAGATAGAAGATGACAATTGACGTCGCATTTAAATCTTTGGAAGTTGTAGCTATCAAAGAATCAAATAAATAGAAACGGGAAGTGCGAGAAAAGAAACTGATAGAATAGAAGAAATGGTTGCATTTAATTATTTGAATAATAAATGTGTGGGACCTTAATGCCAACCTAGTAGCACGAGTAAATACATGTAGTCGAGGAATCAGGGGAAAAACCTCACTTGAGCAGTTTTCTTGTAGAAAAGACAAAGAGAAGTCACAACCAATCGGTGAGAAAGTGACTATGTCGAGATGCCAAGTCAGGATCGATTATATTGCAGATCTTTTTGTCAAGAACCTCATGTTGAATAGCAGGAGCATATGGCAACAGTACTCAATGCACGAACGAATGGTAGATTTATAAGTGTGCAAAATTGATTCCAACGAGAAAAACCTCCTTTTTGCAAGAACTAATTCGACTACATGTTTTGAACGGGGAATGAAATGGGTTCATTTCAAAGTGAAAGTTGGCCGGATTTGTTCTGTAGGACTTGCGTTCTCTTGAAGGAATTTTATGGAGAAATATTTAGTTAAAAAAACAGTCTTTCAAGAATACATATAAACAATGAACAAAGAATGTATAAAAGCGGTCACTCAGTTGTAGTATCTCTTAAAATTTACTTTGAGGAACTTAATTTCTTTACCAAAGAAAAAAAATCACCCGTAAGCAATTTGATAAATTC
This sequence comes from Ascarosepion bandense, assembly GCA_037127315.1. Taxonomy (NCBI): domain Eukaryota; kingdom Metazoa; phylum Mollusca; class Cephalopoda; order Sepiida; family Sepiidae; genus Ascarosepion; species Ascarosepion bandense. The sequence continues at coordinate 611,371 of JBBBDQ010002505.1, forward strand.
CTTTACATCTGTATTTTTAATCCAATAGATTATACAAATACACAAATTGCTTGATTGACTGAAATATTTTGCAGAAGTTATTCTCTGTTTATTAAATTTAAACATTAAACTGCCCAGTCAGTCATGTCTCTTTCGAGACATGATCGCCCAAAGCTTGTATCATGTATGGTACTTAACTGACTGACTTCATGAAGACTCATGTCATGCGTAAGCTAAACTTACAGAACAATTAGGAGTCGATCACACGCATGTTTCTAAATGCTTGAAATCATTAGGAATGATTCAAAAGCAAGGGCAAAAGGAAGGAGATTGGATGCCGTTCGAGTTAAAAACGAGAGACGTCGGACGGCGTCTTGTCACTGATAAACACCTGCTTACACGGCAGAAAAGGAAACATTTTTTGCATTGCATCACGACCGGCGATGAAACGTGGATACACTACGATAACCCTAAGCAGAGAAGATCATAGGGTAATCCTGGACATGCATCAACATCAGCTGTGAAGCTGAATATCCATGGTTCAAAGTTTCTGCACTGCATTTGGTGGTATCAGCTGAGTATATTTTATTATGAGCTGCTAAAACCGACCGAAACCATCAAGGAAGATCGCTATCGATTAGAATTGATGCGTTTGAGCAGAGTATTGAAGAAAAAACGGTCGCTATACGAGCAGAGACATGACAAAGCGATTTTGCAACATGACTACACTAGGACACATGATGCAAAACGGATGAAAACCTAATGAAAAAACGCTTAAATAGAAAGTCCTACCTCATCCACCGTATTCACCAGAATTGTCTTGTTTGATTATCACTTGTTCCATCGATGGCACATGGCCTGCCGGAGCAGCACTTTCATTCAAATGAAGATACAAAAAAAAAAAAAAAATTGGTTGACTCGTGATTAGTCTCAAAAGACGCCATTTTTTTTACGTGGAATTCAAATGCTACCAGAAAGATGGGAAAAGGTAGTGGTTAACGATGGACAATATTTCAGTGAGATATTTCTTATTAATTTTTGTAAATAAAACTTTACTTTTCATGAAAAATTTGCGAGAATTTATTCAAGGCCCTAATAAGGATATAAATGTAATGTATGACTTTTAGAAAAACTTGTCATCATAAACCATATCAATAATCCTAATTTGCTTGATAAAACAAGTGATTTAATGACCACAGAAAAAAATACTTTCTTCAATTCTTAGACCCAGATTGATATAGATCCGACTTTTTACGCTTGCCTATTTCTTTCTTCCTTCCTTTCTTTGTTTCTTTGTTTCTTTGTCTCTTTCTTAATTCCTTTCCCAGATTGATATAGATCCCTCTTCCTTCCTTCCTTTTCTTTCTTTCTTTTTTTCTTTCTTTCTTTCTTTCTTTCTTTCTTTCTTTCTTTCCCTCGCAATATGACTTTTAACAATTATAAATTAAACGTCATTTATATTTGCTCCTTACATTTTTAATTTTTAATTCTAAATTTTACCTCTTGATTTTTCTTTCTTTTTCTTTTATCTCATTTTTTTTATTTTTATTTGAAATTTTAACATTTTAATTTTCCCTACATTTTTATGTACAAGTAATATTTGAATATTTAAATTTTAAAGAATTATGATTTACGCCCCTTTGACTTCTTCTCCCTGCATTTTATTATTTTTATTTTAAATTTTTATCCACCTGTAACCGTAGAACATTTAAATATTTAATCTTCTTATTAAAAAGCAGTAGATTAACTTAATTTGATTTCCCTTAAACATCTACTGAACTTAAACTCAAATCTATTAAATTGTTAGTTTAAAACATGCACCTGATGATTGCATAACGCATGAAACTAAACGTAGAATAATATATATATTGTTATCCTCAGACAGATCTGTTTCGCTGTATCACAGCTCATCAGTACGTTTAGACGCCGATTGCTTTTTAACTCAGGATTGAAACCCGACCGAATTGGCGTCAGTCGGTGATTCTACCTCTGGGCTATTGGCGCTCGGTAGAAGGAGGCAGACTTGTATCGTACGCCAATAGCCATATATACATTCCATTTTTGCGTCTGATGAAGCCTAGAAAGTTGAAACGCCTAAGTAATTCATGTTTCAGTAAAACGTTTTACCATTAATCAAAACTTTAAAAAAAACTTTGTCAATCATTCTGTGCACTATTTTAAAAATATATAACTTATAAAGCTAAATCACAGAAACTTTTATAAGTGAGGCATTACTAACCAAATACACAAAGATATATATATATATATATATATATATATATATATATATATATATATATATGAGTGTGTGTGGGTGTGGGTGTGTGAGAGAGAGAGAGATAGATTAAATAAATTGCAAACAATATGTTTGCTTATTTTTAATAAGATCCGTTCATACTCACGGATAATCTTTCGCGTATTTCAATCAAAAGATGCCAGAAATGAGTTGTAACGTTGACAGATGTTATTTTCATTCATTTCTTAAGATACCCGAGTACTTTCAGCTTCTTTCTGTCAATTAATAGAATCAGCTATGAATACTGTAGTAATATTCTAAAATGTTTGTAAAAAGAACAGTTTTTTATGCTTTAACACGTGCACGACCATGAAATTACATCATATAAAAAAATCCATTTTGGATAATTTTCACGTTCAGGTGTTTGAATTATTGTTTTTTTATATCTTAGGATAATAATAATAATAATAATAATAATAATAATAATAATAATAATAATAACGTCAATACATACCCCATAAAGAAGGTGGAAGAGGTCTTATTCAGCTGGAATTGTCATACAAGACAACAACTATTGGCTTACTAACATACATAGAAACAACAAAGTACTGGCTGATACAATTAGTAAGGCAACATGAAGAAAGAAAGAAAAAATATTCAATAATAAAAGAAGGCAGTAAATTCAAACAAGATTTACAGTTAGTAGATTCTGTAGAAAAGCAGAACGGAAGCCAAGAGCCGACTATTGCGGCAAAGAATATGAAAATGAAAGCCAAAGACAAATCTCTTGAACAGATGAAACAGCGCTGGCAAGACAAACCTCTGCATCGCCAATATCCAGTACGTGCCAATAAATCTAATGTTGACAAAGTTAATACTCATCGATGGTTACGTGCATCTGGATTAAAGTCTGAAACTGAAGGCTTTATTCTTGCAACACAAGACCAAAGTCTTTTCACTAGAAACTTTCAGGCAAATATTATACATCATATGGATCCAAAATGCAGGTTTTGTGATAAACACCAAGAAACAATAGACCATCTAATCTCAGACTGTTCTGGACTTGCCCCAAATGAATATAAAAATCACCACGATAGAGTGGTGCAATATTTACATTGGGCAATATGCAAACACTATGGACAATCTGTAAACAAACACTGGTATGAACACCACTCAGTACCGGTTACAGAAATAGAAGATGTCACCATTCTATGGGATTACACCATCTACACAGATAGAAAAATTGAAGCAAATAGGCCGGACATTATTGTTAAAAACCAGAAAGATAAAACTTTCTATTAATTGATATGGCTTGTCCAGCGGATTGTAACATAGCAACCAAGGAATTTGATAAACTGTCAAAATATAAAGACCTGGAAATTGAAATAGAAAAAAACGTGGAAATTGAAAACAAGATTTGTGCCAGTGATAGTAGGTGCACTTGGAATGATAAAAAAATGGAACAAAACAACACATTGGAAGAATCCATGTAAACCCCAGGTTAAGAGATATGTAAAAACTTGTCTTATTAAGTACAGCCCACAAACTAAGGAGAACTTTGTCTATGTAACGCTAGGGATGTTAGGGGAGATATAAAAAACATGAAATGGAGTCATAACAACACAACACGACCTGCCTTAGGTCTTCCGGCAGACGTGGTAGGTAGTGTGACCATAGCAGAAATCGAAATATGATGAAAAATGACAACATAATAATAGACACATCAATATATATGTTGTAGTCATTACAGAGGGTATATCGACATCAATATTTTGCCGTTATTTTTTATGGCACGGGCCTACTCGTAATAAATATTATTGAGAGTTAGAAACTTTTTTTTTTATACTATTAACTCTAACATTTTTTAACCGTTTTTGGATTTGTATTACAGTATGTTGCGGACAGGGGTTGGTACCTGTATGTGTATATTTAAAATAGTTAAGGGACACAGTGCGGGATATATGTGATAGGGTTGAGCAAATGAATGACGACAAGAAAGATATTAAGAGTGAATAGAGACAGGGTGAAGTGGACGTCCATGATCACTTACGTCCTGAAGGGACACGGTACACGAAAAAGAAAAACAATGGAGCTATAATACTGGAGATATAATGTAATATATTTTCTAATTCATAAGTATGTAGTGACGTGACAAATGTAAGACTAATTCATGAATTTAAACATGCGTGTGTGTGTGTGTGTGTGTGTGTGTGTGTGTGTGTGTGTGTGCGCGCGCGTGCGTGTATTCTCAGTTAATATTTTTATTCATTTCTTTAATTTTTCTTCAAACTGGGTTCCTTGAGGACCTTGGCAATCAAGTCTCTTTACAATTTCAGTTTTTTTGTTGCTTTTAGTAAAGTTTGTATTTTTAATATCTGTCTTCTCTGTCCTGCTAACTAAGTATACTCATTCTACTGTTTCTATTAGTTGTCATGACCCCTAAGGACTTTGGTGATTATGTCTCTCCAGAATTCCTTTTCTTTGTAGCTTTTAGCAAAGTTTGTCTTTTTAATATATATCTTCCCTGTTCTGACAATTAAGTACACAAGCTCGTTCTTCTGTTTCTATTAATTGTCATGACCGTTAAGTGAATTAACCATCATGTCCCTTCAGAATTCTCTTTTCTTTGTAGCTTTTAATTAAGTAATTGGAGTAGATAGATCTATCTATCGCCCAATTCACACTCCACCCATATCTATTGAACAGGTTAAGAGGCTCATCCCTTGTTCCCTGTTTAGGATGTAGTTTCTGGCTTTCTTTTTTCCAATCTTCTCACTTTGTTTTCTTTTTTTTCAATTGGAGTAGATAGATCTATCTATCGCCCGGTTCACTCTCCACCCACGTCTATTGAACAGGTTAAGAGGCTCATCCCTTCTTCCCTGTTTAGGATGTAGTTTCCGGCTTTCTCTTTTCCAATCTTCTCACTTTGTTTTCTTTTTTTTCAATTGGAGTAGATAGATCTATCTATCGCCCGGTTCCCACTCCACCCACGTCTATTGAACAGGTTAAGAGGCTAATCCCTTCTTCCCTGTTTAGGATGTGGTTTCCGGCTTTCTCTTTTTCAATCTTTTCACTATTACGTAGCCCCTTGCACATCAGTGGCGTTACTGCCTTGCTCGGGGTGATACGATTAAAAAAAAGTCTTTTTACTAACTCACTTCCCTGTTCTGTCAATCAAATACACAAGCTCATTCTTCTGTTTCTACTAATTGCCATGACCGTTAAGGACATTGGCGATCATGTCTCTCGAGAATTACCTCTTCTTTGTAGCTTTTCGTAAAGTTTCCCTTTTTACTATCTCTCTTCCCTGTTCTACCCACTAAGTACACAAGTTTTTTTCTGTTTCCACTATTTGTCATGACTCTTAAGGACTTTGGCGATCATATCACTTCTGAATTCCTTCTTCTTTATAGCTTTTCGTGAAGTTTCCCTTTTTACTATCTAGTTTCGACAAGTATATGTAAAGGCAGATCGACGAGGTCTGTATGGGATACCCTCTGGGCTCTGCCTTATATTTTTGCTATCTCTTTTTCATGTTCTGCCAATTAAGTATACAATCTCATTCTTCTGTTTCTACTAATTGTCATGACCGTTAAGGACCTCGGCAGTCATGTCTCTCCAAAATTACCTCTTCTTTGTAGCTTTTAGCAAAGTTTGTCTTTTTAATGTATATCTTCCCTGTTCTGACAATTAAGTATACAAGCTCATTCTACTGTTTCTATTAATTGTCATGACCCTTAAGGACCTTGGTGGTCATGTCTGTCCAGAATTCTATCTTCTTTGTAGCTTTTAGTAAAGTTTGTCTTTTTAATATATATCTTCCCTGTTCTGACAATTAAGTACACAAGCTTGTTCTTCTGTTTCTATTAAGTTATTCTTAAGTTTCTTGGTGATCATATTTTTCGAATTCCCTCCTCTTTGTTGCTTTTAGTAAAATTTGTCTTTTTATTATCTCTCTTTACTGTTCTGCCAACTAAGTACACATGTTCATTCTTTTGTTTTTACTAATCATGATCGTTAAGGATCTTGGCGATCATGTCTCTTGAGAGTCCTCTCTTCTTTGTTGCTTTTAGTATACTTTGTGTTTTTGCTTTCTTTCTTCACTGTTCTGCCAACTAAGTATTCAAGCTCATTCGTCTGTTTCTACTTGTTGTCATGACCGTTAAGTGCCTTAGCCATCACTATCTTTCGTCCTTGTTCTGCCAACTAAATATACAAGCTCGTTTTTCTGTTTCTACTAGTTGTCATGACTATTAAGATCCTTAGCCATCACGACTTTCCAGAATTCCCTCTTATCTGTTGCTTTTAGTAAAAATTTTCTTTTTATTATCTCTCTTCCTTGTTCTGCCAACTAAGTACAAAACTTCATTTTTCTGTTTTTACTAGTTGTCATAGTTCTTATGGACTTTGGCGATCATGTGTCTCCAGAATTCACTCTTCCTTGTAGCTTTCAGTAAAGTTTGTTTATAATCTCTCTTCCCTTTTCTACCATCTTCCCTGTTCACACAAGCTCGTTCTACTATTTTAACTTTTTGTCATAACCCTTAAGGACCTTGGCAATCATATCTCTCCAGATTTCCTTCCCCCCTTTTTATTATTTATTTATTTTTTTTTTTGTTAAGTTTTTCTTTATTATCTCTCTTCCGTGTTTTGCCAACCAAATACACAGCCTCATTCTTCTGCTTCTACGATTTGTCATGACACTTCAGGATCTTGGCGATCATGTCTCTCCAGAAATCCCCCTTCTTGTTTGTAACTTTTAGTGATTTTTTTTTACTGTCTCTCTTCCGTGTTCCGCCAAGGACACAATCTCATCTTCTGTTTCTTTTTTCTTTTTTTGCTATCACTTTTCCCACTTCTTCCGTCTATTTACACAATCTCATTAGGTAAGTTATGAACAATTTTCCTCTGTCCTTTCTTAATAGACTGCGAGTGTCAAATTTTCAAACTCTCTTTCGTCATACTCCTTATATAAAATGAAGTTTTAGAATTCCATCTTGATATCTGCCGTTTGACTGAGATGATCATATTTTTTTTATTTACTTACTTTATTTTTGCATTACCTCACCGTACTAATGAATGACATTGTTTACATTTTTACATCAAGCATTGGAGCAGAATAAATACTTATATATACATATAAGTATATACATCCAAAGATAATTTAGGCTTAAGATTTATAATGAACACTGAAAAGTATAAATCCTTTTAATTATTTTTTATTTTATATAAAATTTGCTGATTGTTGCAATATTTACTATTCTGTCGACAAAGTGCAATTTTTTTTATAAGAAAAATCTTTCGGATGCGCGTTGTGGTGCAGTGGATATCGGTTCGGAAAGAGAAATAGGGTGGCCGAGTTCGAATTCCAGCCGAATTCACTGCATTCACTTACGCGCAAATACCCTTGGGAAAGGTATTAATCCGTCTATTCCTTCCAGTTATGTGTTAAATAACAGGACAGATTGGGTTCTTTAGCCTTGGTTGGCAGCCAGTCTACCTCAGAAAGCAATGGCAACCTACTGTGGGATAATCACTTGCCCAGTCAGTCATGTCTCTTTCGAGACATGATCGCCCAAGCGAGTATCGCGTATGGCATTTAACTGACTGATGAATGAAATGTACTTTTCTGTAGCATTATTTCTGGAAGATTAGCTTAGTTAATTTTAATTTATTTGAAACAATATTATTTTCTTCTATTTAAAAATTTCACAAGAAAGCACTTTTAATAAGGACGTTAGTGTTTTTTATAAGGTGTTCACAACTATTTCGATATACTTATGCTTGGAATGTTTTATATGGGGGTGGTCATATCTGTAAAAAGTTCTTGATGAATACGACGCCAGCGCCATTTTTATAAATTTTTTAATCTTCCCAGTTATCTTAAAATTTTAGAAAAATGTTCGTTGCCCGTGTAGTGTGTGTTGTACGTTTTGAATGTGGCATACGAAATTCTGTCTCTAGTATAGTATAAGGCTTACCTGGAAAAACGTTTATGAGGAAGTATTATGTCTGCTAAGTGGCTGGGTCAGTGAAAATTAGTTTCAATAAATAACAAGATGATTACTGGGGTAGGATACATTCAAACCGAGTAGGCCACTCAGTCAGTTAAGTGCCATACGTGATACACGCTTTGGGCGATCATGTCTCGAAAGAGACATGACTGACTAGGCAGAAAATTATCCCGCAGTAGGTTGCCATTGCTTTCTGCAGTAAACTGGTTGCCAGTCAAGGATATAGAACCTAATCTGTCCTATTATTTGACTCATAGCTAGAGGGGGAAGAGATGTATTATATTATTAAGTAGTAATTAGTGGGCGATCAGTATATTACTTCATATCAATATAAAACTAATCCTCCACTTTATGCCTAGTAGAAGCCATCATGTTTCCAACTAATATATTCAGTCAGTCAGTTAAGTGCCATACGTGATACACGCTTTGGGCGATCATGTCTCGAAAGAGACATGACTGACTAAGCAGAAGATTATCTCGGAATAGGTTGCCATTGCTTTCTGTGGTAGACTGGTTCCTAGCCAAGGATATAGAACCCAATCTGTCCTATTATTTAACCCATAACTGGAGGGAAGAGACGGATTAATACCTTTCTCAAGGTTATTTGTGCGTAAGTGAGTGCAAGGAATTCAAGTGGAATTCGAACTTGGCACCCCGATTTGTCGTTTCGGCTCGATATCCGTTGCACCACAATGCACATCCTAGTAGGACAGTAATTTTCAGTGCCGGTATAGTATGTGGAAGACCACATACTATACCGGCACTGAAAATTCTATGAGTACAAAATAATAATAAAGAATACTGAGGAGGGTGCTGGCGTACTGATGAGATTTACAGTCACTAGATCTCCATTGAAAACTTTCCAGCAAAATGTTTATATTATTACTAAGTGGAAAAATTAAAGTATTTTTTAATTTTTTTAAATATTTTAATTCTTCTAACACGTTCGATAATTTGGTAAAAAAATCTAATTTGATTTTAGTTAGCGAGTAACCAAATCGTTACGAAAGTTTACCATGAAAAATGTAATATTACATAACTCAGTTTTTTTTCCGGTGACAAACACATTAATTTGGAAATTCTTGCAAAAATCAAATAATTGTTGGATTTTAAGTACTTATTCACAAATGAATTAACTTATTTTTGAAATTATCACTTTAAAAAATCTTGGTAAAAATATTGTTTTTTTTTTACATCTGTTACCTTCCCTCCACATAAATTCATAAAATTTAAGAAGTTAAATTTTACTGGGAAAATTTGTTTTATTACTTAAATGCACGATACATTGGGGAATCTAAAGAGTCTATTGTTGTTATTTTTTTTAAACATTTTGCTTTTTTTTTTCGAAAATCTGCTCCCAATAGTGAAATAAAAATGCAATAAAACAATGACAATAAAAAATTTGATAAGGTTTTAATTGCTTTAAAAAATAATATATATATTAAGAACATTATAGTCTAACGAAAAAAGATTTTGATTAATAATGAAATTTTAAAAGAATTGTTTTTATTTTTTAAATATAAGAATTTATGAAGTTTCAAAAATATTTTTAAAATAGTACAAATATTTGTTGTCCTTAGTTTATTAACTTATTAAGTGAAGATTATATTTACTAATCGAAAACTGAAAAGTTTACTACATATTTTTAAGATAATCTTTAATTTTTTGTGTATTTGAATTTTTTTTATGGTAATTTCTATGTGTACATTAAAACGTCATATATTTCAGGGTCTCTTCCACTTACAGGAAATTTTGTACAATTATGTCACTTGTGATCGCCACACACTTATATTATCTCGCAACTGTTAATATGTCAACACATTTCAAATACATGGGAAAGGTTAGAAAGTTCAACTCTGTGTTTTAGAAATAGTTTTATTCTAAATTTCATGCTATAAATAAGTAATACTCTTGTACAAATCCTCGATACCTCCTTTAATCCATGAATTTGAGGTTCTCACGTCATCTGCAGACAAAGCTGAGTGCTTTACCCGCAGATTCTCATCCAACTTCACATTTAACTCATCTGGAGTACACCCACCCGACTTCCCTATTAGAACTGAGGCCAAACTGCACGACGCATATGGTACCCCGACAGTAGTATCCCGAGTAATTTCAAAACTCGACCCGCATAAGGTGAGTGGAGACGATGGAATCCCGGTGATAGTCCTTAAGAGGTGTGCTCCTGAACTTTCCCCTATTTTCTCTAAACTGTTTAACTATTGCCTTTCTGCTTACTGCTTTCCTGCATGCTGGAAGTTCTCTTCAGTCGTTCCTGTATTTAAGAATTGTGGTGAACCCTCGGACCCATCCAACTATCGTCCTATCAATCTTCTACCGATATTCGGGAAAGTATTCGAGGCCATAATCAATGCTGAAATTGTTCAACATCTTACTGCTCACAAACTCTTCTCTAACAGGCAATATGGCTTCCGCTTTGCCAGGTCCACGGCCGACTTAGTAACAACCGTAACGAAGTACATGCTCCAGGCCCTTGATGAGTCTGACGAGGCTCGCGCGGTTGCTCTGGACATCTCCAAGGCTTTTAACTGGGTTTGGCACCCTGGCCTCCTATGCAAACTACGGGGTTACGGTATTACCGGTCACCTGCTTGACGTAATCCAATCTTTTTTAAATAGCCGCAAAATGAAGGTCATTTTGAATGGGCATGCCTCTTCATCCTACAGCACGAATGCTGGTGTCCCACAGGGCTCTATCCTAGGCCCGACGCTCTTCCTTATTTTCATCAACGACCTCCCAAATGAGATCAAGTCCCAAGTAGGCATCTACGCAGATGACACCACAATATACTCCCGCACCAATAAGAAACCTGTCGTGGTGGACAGACATAATCTCGCTGCTGACCTTGAACAGGATCTGCACTCTGTGGTGAATTGGGGCAAGAAGTGGCTTGTCAACTTCAATTTGTCTAAGACCAAGCTGTTGTCAGTCAACCATCACAGGCAACCTCTTCTGCCTCCCATAAGCATTGACCAAGCGGTTCTTCCTGAGAGCAATACACAACGCCTCCTCGGCCTTACCCTCTCATCAGACCTCAAATGGAACCACTATATTGAATCCATAGCTAAATCTACTGCTAAGAAGGTTGGGTCACTATGTCGATCCAGGATGTATTTTTCCGCCTGAATCCATCCTGCATATATACAAGTCAATCATCCGTCCGTGCATGTAGTACGGCTGCCATTTATGGTCAGGCGCCCTTGTTGTTCTCCTCAGTGTTCTCGACAGGCTCAAAAGGAGAGTCTGTAATGTGATAGGTACTGATCTGGCGGCTCGACTGCAGCCACTTCCCCACCGTCGAAATGTGGCCTTCTTTTGTCTGTTCTATAAATACTTTCATGGCTTCTGCTCGGACGAACTTAAGTCACTGGTGCCTCCTCAACGGGTGTTTACTCGTGCAACCAGACTGGCAACTGGGTCCCACCCATTCACAATCAGGTTAGCCAAATGCAGACGACAATTCTACCCCTGCAGCTTCTACTCTTGTACTTCCCGCCTGTGGAACTCGCTCCCATATTCTTGCTTTCCTGACGGCTACAACCTCCAGAAATTTAAATGCAAAGTCAATACTCATCTATTAACTCATCTCCCCACCCCCATATATCCTCCTTCCCTTTCTCTTCACCTATGTATCTGTCATCGCACCTGCATTCTCAGCTTTCAGCTTTCTATTGCTCCTTTCTAACTAGTTTGTACTCCTCACTCTTTTCTAATTAATCTTTTTACAGTTATGTAGCCCCCCGCTCATCAGTGGCATTTCTGCCTTGCTCGGGGTGAAATGATTTTAAAAAAAAACAGATTAAATTTAACATTCATTTTGCTAATTTTTGAAAAATAATGTGTCACAGATGTATAGTTTAATTTTGCTAGATTTTTAAAACCGAGAATTAACTTTTGTTTACAAATGTGCCGATCCTCAAAAATGGCTGAAAAATAGAAAGATTAAAAAAAAATCTCCAAATATTCCAATCAACATAATTTCTGTTTGAAATACATCAGAGTATTTTGCTTATTGGAAATAGTAAATTTAATTATTTAGCTTTCAATTAAAACTAAAAAAATATTTCAAGAAAATTTTCTTTATTTTTAAAAATTCTATTTAAAAGTTAGTTATTGAAAATTAGTGGAGGTACCTAGATAAGAGGTGGATGGTATTGAGGTAGCAGATAGCAGTTGTCTATAAACTTTTGGAAATTGTATGCTATTAAAGAAGCAAGCATACGGGAAGTGAGAGAAAAGAAAATGCTAGTGGCGGTTACATTCGAATATTTTGTCTGTAAAAGAGTGCCAGTCTAGTCAGTCAGTCACTCAAGTACCGTACGTGCCTCGAAAGAGACATGATCGCCCAAAAGCGATCTTCTGTCCAGTCAGTCATGTCTCTTTCGAGACATGACTGACTGGGCAGAAGATTACAACGCAGTAGGTTGCCATTAGAATCCAATCTGTCCTGCCATTTAACTTATAGCTATAGGGAGAAGAGATAGATTATATTACATTATTATATTAAGTATAATTAAGGGGGATCAGTTTATTACTTCATAACAATAGAAAACCGATCCCTCACTTTATATCCAGTAGAAGTTTTAATCATCTTTCCAGCTATTATATTCAGTCAGCCAATTAAGTGCCATAGATGATACACGCTTTGATCGATCATGTCTTGAAAGAGACATGACTAACTGAGCAGATTATCCAGCAGTAGATTGCCATTACTTTCTGCAGTAGATTGGTTGCCGACCAAGGCTATAGAACACAATCTGTCCTATTATTTAACCCATAACTGGAAGGAAGAGACGGATTAATATCTTTCCCAAGGGTATTTGCGCGTAAGTGAACGCAAGGAATTCAACTGGAATTCGAACTCGGCATCCGGATTTGTCGTTCTGAGTCGATATCCACTGCACCACAACGCACAGCCGCCATGGCGTAGTAGCACGAGTAAATTTATTTAATCGGGGCATCAGAGCAGAAGCCGTGAAAATAGTTGCAGAATATACAGAGGGAAGCCACATTTCCCTTGCACATACATTAATCCAAGCAAGCCTTCTTCACGTACTAACACATCTGCCTATGCTTATGCCCACACATACACAAGCACGCAACAACACATATATACTTACTTAAATAAATCAATAATGACGGTAATAGATACGATCGGTTCTTCAATATGGCAGTTAATGTTGGACAATATCATCAAAGGTGAAGGAAAAACTTGAAGCAGCTGAAATGTGGTTCTACAGAAGGATGCTGCGAATATCATGGGTCGAGCATGTGAGCAATGATGAGATTTTGGAAAGGATGGAAACGAAAAGGAAATTAATACAGAGCATCAGAAAAAGACTTGAAGCAGCTGAAATGTGGTTCTACAGAAGGATGCTGCGGATATCATGGATCGAGCATGTAAGCAATAATGAGGTTTTGGAAAGCATGGAAACGAAAAGGAAATTAATACTGAGCATCAGGAAGAGACAGCTGAAGTTTCTGGGAAATGCAATGAGGAAGGAGGGCCTGGAGAACCTGTTACTAACAGGCCAGATAGAGGGGAAAAGAGACAGGGGCAAGCAGCGGATAACATATTTGAAGGACCTGATCAGGTGGATGACGGAACGAAGATTGCATGGTGTATCAGGAGAAAGCGTGATAAGAGCCATCAGGGATAGGGAGATGTGGAAATCCATGATCGCCTACATCCTGAAAGGATAAGGCACATAGAAGAAAATATATGCCAACTGTTTATAAGAAATTATAATGTGGATATAAAGTGGGGGGTCAAATCTATATTATTATCAATATATAAACTGATCCCTCATTTTATGGCCATGCTAGTTTCTATACATTTATATTCTAGATTTATGGACTTGAGCAAGTAGATGGCAGAGCGGTGTTTGGGTGGTGTAATAGGAGAAAGCGTGCTAATCGATTTTTCACCCAACGGACTAACAACTTTACCCTGAAGAAAAATAAAATAAAACGGAACTCCTTGCTTATAAAACGATTAAAAAAAAATAATGGCTTAAAAGTTCGAAAGGTTAGTCAAATTGCTTTGAACAACGAAAATAACGTTTTACATAATATTTACTTTTTTATTTTTTTTAAATTTTTACTCATAATCTTTCTTTTTTTTTTTCATTAAATAAAGGTAAATTTATAGATTGTAGATTACAACAACAAAGAAGTGTATGTTATTATGTAGTAGAGTCAGCTATAAAGGATCGACTCTGATCCTTAAAGTCTGCATATAGAGGAGAAAGAGAAAAAACAGAAGTGAAATGAAAAGACTAAAAGAAAGATACTGTTTATGCTGAGAGTCACTTGATGTCAGTTAGGTGGCAGCTATAGTACATATCGCTTCCTACCGGGTGAAAATTTAATTCCCATAGACCTAACTGGTTTTTCGTTGTTTTCTTCATAGTGATTTATTGAGACACCGCCTCTAGTTAGCTGGTCGTTAAATCATCAAGAGTACTTCCAGCCTTTTGTAGGTACTTATTTTTCATCCTACTGGGTTGCGAACAAACCGCCTCACTTACAAGAACATGGATTTGGGTAGCTGGTTTAGTTACCAACATTCCGACGGAGAAATACCTACCTACCTACCTACCTACCTACCTACCTACCTACCTATATATATATATATATATATATATATATATATATATATATATATATATAAACACTTCCTTCCTCATAACCAGGTATACGTACCTGGTCTCTTAAAAAATGTTTTTTCCCTCTTTATCTGTTACGAGAAAAGGGTTATGGATCGGAGTCAGTAGGGTAGCGGGAGGAGACAAAACATTAAGTGCTATAAGGCACAGGAAGATGTGAAGGGCCATGATCACTACGACACATAAAAAAAGAAAAGAGTAACTAGAATGAATTGACATAAAACAGAGAAGAAAGAAAGGCTGTTATAGCCAAAGTTACCAAACCCTACCTTGCACAAAGAACGAAAAAAATATGGCCAATATTTGTTATAAGAAAGAAAGAAAAAACTCCAGCCATTATAAAATAAAATAACGTCTTATATAGAAGTGTTGAATTTGCTCAGTATCAAGTGCTGTGTACAATATTTGTTTATTCAAGATATACAGCATAATGTATAACCTATTCACGAAGTTTATTTCGGTTTTAGCAGCACTTATAATATTTTTGCAAACAAACAAAAGTGACTTATTGTCCTGCCTTTTTTTATTCAGAATTTAACATATTCTAATAGTTTTATAAAAGATTGCTTTTTTGATCAAATTTCCCTGTTACATTCTTTATATACACTTTTACAAAATAATATTTACTTAATTTGTTAAACTGGCTTGTTGGACAAGGCATATATATTGATGCTGAATCTATACAAAACTTATTGCTTGGATTAACACGGCTCTTACTTTTGTCGTAAGCGTTGGCGCACTGGTTGCATAAAAGAATTAATCCTCCAAAAGTTTTTTATTCAATGTCCTTTCGGGATGCTGTTTCTTTTTTTTCTTTTTTTTTTTTTTTTTAACTTTCTTTAAAAATCTATTCATCACTATAATTTAGAAAGGAAAAAGGGTACAGTATTTACATTATTCGGACTATTGTCCTCATCTTTGTTGCCTTTTGTACGACGTTTCGGCCGTTGTAAGCTCCGGCCTTCTTCAGGTGCTAGGAATTGTTTATATTTCTGAGATGAGGTAATATTTACAGTATTCACATTATTCGGACTATTGTCCTCATCTTTCATACCATTTGTACGATGTTTCGGCTGTTGTACGCTCCGTCCTTCCTCGGGTGCTAGGAATTGTCTATATTTCTGAGATGATCTGGTATTTACTGTATTTACATTATTCGGACTATTGTCCTCATCTCTGTTGTCATTTGTACGACGTTTCGGCTATTGTACGCTCCGGCCTTCTTCAGAAGCTAGGAATTTCGAACTGAAACCTTTATTACGATCACTGGAGTATATGAACTCCATTCCTTGCAGTAAGCCTTGATTGGAATTCATGAAGAAGGCCGGAGTAGAAAACGGCCGAAACGTCATACAAATGGCAACAAAGATGAGGACAATAGTCCGAATAATGTAAATACTGTAAATACTACCTCATCTCAGAAATATAGACAAATAGAATGATCTATTATTAAACGTCGTACAAATGGCAACAAAGATGAGGACAATAGTCCACGAATAATGTAAATACTGTAAATATTATCATCTCAGGAATATAGAAGAATAGAATGATCTATTATTAAACGTTGTACAAATGGCAACAAAGATGAGACAATAGTCCGAATAATGTAAATACTGTAAATATTACCTCATCACAGGAATATAGAAGAATAGAATGATCTGTTATTAAACGTCGTACAAATGGCAACAAAGATGAGGACAATAGTCCGAATAATGTAAATACTATCAATATTACCTCATCTCAGGAATATAGAAGAATAGAATGATCTATTATTAAACGTTATACAAATGGCAACAAAGATAAGGACAAATAGTCCGAATAATGTAAATACTGTAAATATTACTCCATCTCAGAATATAGAAGAATAGAATGATCTATTATTAAACGTTGTACAAATGACAACAAGATGAGGACAATAGTCCGAATAATGTAAATACTGTAAATACTATATCATCTCAGAAATATAGACAAATAGAATGATATATTATTAAACGTCGTACAAATGGCAACCAAGATGAGGACAATTGTCCGAATAATGTAAATACTGTAAATACTACCTCATCTCAGAAATATAGACAAATAGAATGATCTATTATTAAACGTCGTACAAATGGCAACAAAGATGAGGACTATAGTCCGAATAATGTAAATACTGTAAATACTACTACTCATCTCAGAAATATAGACAAATAGAATGATATATTATTAAACGTCGTACAAATGGCAACCAAGATGAGGACAATTGTCCGAATAATGTAAATACTGTAAATACTACCTCATCTCAGAAATATAGACAAATAGAATGATCTATTATTAAACGTCGTACAAATGGCAACAAAGATGAGGACTATAGTCCGAATAATGTAAATACTGTAAATACTACCTCATCTCAAATATATAGACAAATAGAATGATCTATTATTAAACGTCGTACAAATGGCAACAAAGATGAGGACAATAGTCCGAATAATGTAAATACTGTAAATATTACCTCTACATCTCAGGAATATAGAAGAATAGAATGATCTATTATTAAACGTTGTACAAATGGCAACCATTTGCGAGAAAATCTTCTGCCCAGTCAGTCATATCTTGAAAGAAACATGATCGCCCAAGCGTGTATCACGTATGGCACTTAAATTACTGATCTGGGGATAATTTTTGTACATTCAGTCAGGTAAGAACTATACGTGATACACGCTTTGGGCGATCATGTCTCGAAAGAGACATGACTGACTGGGAAATTATCCTGCAGTTGATTGCCATTACTTTCTGCAGTAGACTGGTTGCCAGCCAAGGATGTAGGACCCAATCTGTCCTGTTATTTAGCCCGTAACTGGAGGAAAAACGAATTAATAACTTTTCTAAGTGTATTTGTGTGTAACCGTATGCAAGGAATTCAACTGGAATTTGAACTCGGATCCCCAATTTCTCGTTCTGAGCCGACATCCACTGCACCACAACGCACTTTTTGTACAATGACATTCTTAAAACTTTCTTGAAGTCGCAATACTTGTCAAAATCGAAGAATATTGATCATTTATAGATTTAGAAGGTAGGCTTTGTTTATAATATCGATAGATATGGTCAAATCAGTTCTTAATTATAAAAATGTTAATCTACAATTTTTTTATTATATATTTCTCTATTTTTTTTTACCAATCTATTAAAGGGCATTTAAAGATATTTTTTTAATCATATAACCCCGAGCAAGACGGTAACGCCACTGATGTGTAGGGGGCTACGTAAGAGTGAAAAGATTGAAAAAGAGAAAGCCGAAAACCATATCCTAAACAGGGAACAAGGGATGAGCCTCTTCACCTGTTCAATAGACGTGGGTGCAGTGTGAACCGGGCGATAGTTTAGTCTATCTACTCCAATTGAAAAAAAAAGAGGAAAAGAATGGAAATGAGTAAAAGATTGGAAAAGAGAAAGCCGGAAACCACATCCTAAACAGGAAACAATGGATGCAAAATTTTGTGAATTTAGTAAACCTCAACTTGAAAATCATCAATAATAATGGTTAGCAATCTTCACTGACAGAGTTCAAAAGCGATTACACGGCTTTGTGGATGATGACTTATTTTCCATCCTGCAACATCAATCTTACAGACGAAATGTTGCTAGCATCTTACAACTCTATCTCGAGAGGTTGTATCCCTGACTGCTAGAATCTTAACCTCTTCAAGTCCAGGATCAATCGATATCTATCCAATATCTTCATAATATGTACATCTTACTTCTTTTTTCCTTTCATTACAAAAATCTCAATCATGAACCCTAAACCTTAGGGGCTGTTTGGTATTATGTTGTGCGTACTAAAGTGAAAATAAAAAGTTTATCTCGTGCAATATTGTGTAATAAAACTGAACTTCGCTTTGCGTCCTACACTAGCCATAGATAATAACAGGTGGAACGATATTTGAAAGGCTTTTTCTCTTTTCTGTTTAACTTACGAAGCAAAACAGTACGTTCTTTTTCGCTCCGATAGACACAAAGCATGTAAGTACTTCAGAGACATACTGAAAATAGCTTTGAATTTTTCATAATTAACTCCATTTCTTACTGTACTTTATCCTTCTATAATATGATTTTTTAATACATTTATTAATTGCCGTTTCTTTGAATTCCATGTTTTCACTTATTTTTACCCGGACTCATATCAGTCCGCCCAATACTGTTTGCAGGACAAATATACTAGAAGACATCAAATGAATAACTTCCATTCTCGAAACAGACTAACCTTTGCTCATGAGTGATTTCCTTGTCTCGTAAAGTATTTTGTGATAAATTCGATCTTTATTATCTTAAAGGGGTGAATTGGATGTTCGAAACAGTCCCGGTAAAGAACCCAAATAATTCTATTGTAAGATAAGATTCTGGTGAGAGCGCTTAGGCCTTAGGACTGAGGATAGAGACACTGCAAGCCTCCGAGAAGAGCTGTATTTAAACTAGAGATACCGGTGGCCCAATCTGTTCATGCTTTTGACATCCCCTGAGAACGCAAGCAACTGTTACTCTGTGCAATCGTTCTGGCTTTAAGCAATGCTTTAGGTACCTCGGTTTTAGTTCAGTATCACCAAGATTGCTTAGAAATACATTAAGAATGTGGAAAGTAAGGTCAATCTCTATTTGTCGCTTTAAGTTAAACATCTTTATATTAGCTCGGTCAAGGTGGTAGAAATAATATCTTTATGAGTAACCTTCTTCTTCTTCTTCTCTGTGCCGTGTCCCTTCAAGACGTTGACGATCATAATGCACCACAATTTCTTAGCCTTTGTAGCTCTTTTCTAACGTCTGTCTTTTGTTTTATATATATCACTCTTAATTCATTTTACCTTCAATGTCCTTTGAGTGTTAAATTCTCCAAGTGTGCTTTCCTCTTTATAGATCCTAGAATTTTCAACTATTTCTGATTCTAAGTATAAGTGCCTTTTTGTTTTCATCTTCTCTAAATCGTCGTTGAGGCCGTATCCAGTCCAAAGTATTCTCAGCATCCTTCAATGGAACCACATTTCTGTTGCCCAAAGTTTCTTCTTCTTGCTGGACAGTCTCCTCAAAGATGAAGGAATGTCTTGAATCAGCATAAATGTAGCTCTAAAGTAGGATGCTAAGAATATCATGGACTTAATATCATGGACTTAATATCATGGATTTAATCAACGACGAGGTTTTAATGATAATAAAAATAAAATGGATAATTAGAATAAAAAATGAGACAACTAAAATTTCTCGAGCCAAAAATGAAGAAAGAAGGCTTTGAGAGTTTGACACTCACATAACAGATTGATGGCAAAAGAGACCAAAGGAAAGAGCAAATAACCTACTTAATGCGTTTGTGTAATTTGTGTAATTAGTTGACAGAAGACACACACACACACACACACACACACACACACACACACATATATATATATATATATATATATATATATATATGGAAATTCAGATAAAATTTAGAGGGGAAATAGCCATTTTCAACATGTTAGTTTAAGACATGCATTATCAACCCCATTTAAACAATGAATGAGGAAAATTCTATTACCGAAGACATCGTCTAGTAAAAGAAGGGCTTGGGGAATATTGGATTTTATAGGGTTAAGCTAGCGAAATCTTAGTAGTAATTTCTTCTATGGTAGTGAGAGGTATGTGGCTTGACCATTGGGTTAGTAGTGGTAGGTAGGGGGAAGGCCAAATTTTAAAAGTTTTGGCCAAATTTTTAAAAAAATTATTGTAACTAAATGGAAGAATAAGATACTTTTTGCAATTTATACTTATTTCTATGACAATACATACTAATGATCTCTCTACGTTTATTCAGAAGTACATTCTGATATATATATATATATATATATATATATATATATATATGGGTTAAAAGCAATCAGAGTCTAATCGTACTGATGAGCAGTGATACAGCGAAACGGATCTGTCTGCAGGTGACTATATATATTGTAATTTTTTTATTGCAATAATAAAAGCATTATAAAACCAGATAAGTATTGTGTGGGTAATTTATTTTAGTAAAATAATTTTTAATTTGTAAGTTATATTTGAGCATAAGTTAAAAATAGAACATTGTATTTAATTAAAATTTTAAAAAAATATTTTTTCTGGGTAAGATATGTAGTGGGACCATATATTATTTTACTAAAATAAATGACCAATACCAAATTTATTTGTTTTTCTTAAATACAATACACCTTAGTATATCATATTAATTTATAATTCTAATTCTAACCTAAACATTCCAACCCCTTTAGTTATGAGGGTAATACAAAGTCTAATTAAAAAAAAATAAATAAATAAAATCCAATCTAGTGTTAAAAATTATTGCCTACCCTTTTAAATAATATATGGTTCCACTATGTATCTTACCTAGAAAAAATATTTTTATTTAAAATTTATTTAAATACAATGTTCCATTTTTAACTTATGTTCCAATATAAATTACAAATTAAAAATTATTTTACTAAAATAAATTACCCACACAATACTTATCTAGTTTTCTTAACTACAATATACCTTAGTATATCATAAAAGTAAATGCTTATATAGTGGATTTTAATCTACCTGTTTTTTTCACTTTCTTATATATATATGAGAGAGAGAGAGAATAGAAACCCGTGAAGACAGAGGGATAATCCAAAAGAGATTATCTAATTAACATAAAATATCAATTAGATATAAATTGAGAGCTCAATGCTCGCAGATTCTCATTCAACCCCACATTTGACTCATCTGGAGTACCGGCACCCAACTTCCCTTTTAGAACTGAAGCTAAACTAAACGATGTATACATTACCCCGACAGTAGTATCTCGAGTAATATCAAAACTTGACCCTCATAAGGCGAGCGGTGGTGATGGAATCCCGGTGATTGTCCTTAAGAAATGTGCCCCTGAACTCACCTCTGTCCTCTCTAAACTCTATAATTACTGCCATCCTGCTCCCTGTTTTCCTGCATGCTGGAAGTCCTCTTCTGTGGTTCCTGTATTTAGGAACTCTGGTGAAGCCTTGGATCTATCCAACTATCGCCCTATCAGCCTTCTACCAAATTTCGGGAAAGTGTTTGAGGCCATTATAAATGCTGAAATAGTTCAGCATTTTACTGCTCATGATTTATTCTCTGACAGGCAGTATGGCTTCCGCTTCGCCAACTCCACGGCCGACATGCTAACGACCATCACGGAGTACATGTTCCAGGCCCTTGAGGAGTCCGCGGAAGCTCGTACTGTTGCTCTGGACGTCTCCAAGGCTTTTGACAGGGTTTGGCATGCTGGCCTTCTATGCAAGCTACGTGGTTACGGTATTACCGGAAGCTTGCTTAATCTGATCCAATCTTTTCTAAATAACCGCATAATGAAGGCCGTCTTGAATGGGCATGCCTCCACATCCTACTGTACAAACGCTGGTGTCCCTCTATCCTAAGCCCGACGCTCTTCCTTATTTTCATAAATGATCTCTCAGATGAGATCAAGTGCCAAGTAGGCATCTACGCAGATGACACCACAATTTGCTCCCACATCAGTAAGAAACCCGGCGTGGCGGGCAAACATAATCTCGCTGCAGATCTTGAGAGGGATCTAAATTTTGTGATGAATTGGGGTAAGAAGTTACTTGTCAATTTAAATGCGTCTAAGACCAAGCTGCTGTCTCTCAATCATCAGAGGCAACTTCTCCTGCCTCCCATAAGCATGGACCAAGCGAGTCTCCCTGAGAGCAATACACTGCGCCTCCTCGGCCTTACCCTCTCCTCCGATCTCAAGTGGAATCATTACATTGAGTCAATAGCTAAATCCACTGCTAGGAAGGTTGGGTCACTGTGTCGGGCCATCATGTTTTTCCGCCTGAATCCATCCTGCATATATACAAATCAGCCATTCGTCCGTGCATGGAGTACTACTGTCATATATGGTCAGGCGCCCCTGCTGTTCCTCTCAGTGTTCTTGACAGGCTCCAAAGGAGAATCAGTAATGTGATAGTTACCGACTTAGCGGCTCAACTCCAGCCACTACCCTACTGACGGAATGTGGTTTCCCTCTGTCTGTTTCATGGCTTCTACTCTAACGAATTTAAATCACTGGTGCCCCTGCAACAGATGTTTGCTCGTGCAACCAGACTGGCAACTAGGTTTTACCCATTCACAGTTAGATCAATCAAATGCAGACGAGAATTCTACTCCTTCAGCTTCTTTTCTCGCACTCCCCGCCTGTCGAACTTGCTTCCATATTCTTGCTTTCCTGACGGTTACAACATCCAGGAATGTAAATGCAATGTCAATACTCATCTCTTAACCACTTGACTTTAGTTCTTTCTACACCACCCTGTATATCCTTACCTTTCTCTCCACCTTTGCAACTGTCATCACACCTTTATTCCCATCCTTCTCTTGCTCCTTTCTAACTGGTTCGTCATTCTCTTCACTCTCTTCTACTTAATCTTTTTACTCTCATGTAGCCCCCTGCACATCAGTGGCGTTACCGCCTTGCGCGGGGTGATACGATTAAAAAAAATGAATATTATCCAGAGCAAATATATTGAGAAAAAAAATCAATACATAAATAAACGGTTATGAATCTAGAATTTATTTCAGCAATGTAAAGAAAAAAATTACAGTTGCCTCATTCAGAAATGAATAAATAAATGTTAATTTCACTCAGAATATTTTGAGAAAAAAGAAAGTTCATAGATGAGGCATTTTTAAAACGGAAATAAATTCAGAAAACATACATCAAATCACACACATAATACAATACAGACTAAGGAATTAAATCACACATACATATAACAATAAACAAGAAATTGTACACACGCGAAAAGAAGAAAAGGATGCATGCTAAGACAGAATTAATTACACAAACATTATTTAGGAAGGAATATATACATACGCAAAAAAGGGATAACACAAATAGATTTAAACACAAAGAAAAGACTACTGATTGCTATATGATGTCAGTTCTTCAATATGGCAGTGAATGCTGGACAATATCTTCGAAGATGAAGGAAAAACTTGAAGCAATTGAAATGTGGTTCTACAGAAGCATACTGGATATAAAGTGGGGGATCAGTTCCATATTACAATCAATATAAAAAATGAGACCTCACTTTGTGGTCACATCAGTTTCTATACATTTATATTCTTGAGATCCAACAGCACAAGGATGCGTTCCAGAAGTTGAGTAAAGTATTACAAAACAAGATAATTTCGCTAGAAACAAAGGAAAGAGTACTGGATTGCTATGTGATGTCAGTTCTTCAATATGGCAGTGAATGCTGGACAATCTCCTCAAAGATGAAGGAAAAACTTGAAGCAGCTGAAATGTGGTGCTACAGAAGTATACTGGATATAAAGTGGAGGATCAATTCCATATTACAATCAATATATAAACTGACCCCTCACTTTGGGGTCACAGCAGTTTCTATACATTTATATTCCTGAGATCCAAAAGCACAAGGATGTATTCCAAGAGCTGAGTAGAGTATTAAGGGACAGGAAAATTTCAATAGAAACAAAGAAGAGAGATTACTGGGTTGCTATGTAATGTCAGTTCTTCAATATGGCAGTAAAAGCTGGACAGTGTTATCAAAGGTGAAGAAGAGACTTGAAGCAGCCGAAATGTGGTTCTACAGAAGCATACTGAATATAAAGTGGGGGATCAGTTCCATATTACAATCAATATAAAAAATGAGACCTCACTTTGTGGTCACATCAGTTTCTATACATTTATATTCTTGAGATCCAACAGCACAAGGATGCGTTCCAGAAGTTGAGTAAAGTATTACAAAACAAGATAATTTCGCTAGAAACAAAGGAAAGAGTACTGGATTGCTATGTGATGTCAGTTCTTCAATACGGCAGTGAATGCTGGACAATGTCATCAAAGATGAACGAAAAACTTGAAGCACATTCTACAGAATGATGCTGCGAATATCATCAAGCATGTGAGCAATGATGAGGTTTTAGAAATGATGGAAACGAAAAGGAAACTAATATTGAGCATCAGAAAGAAACCGCTAAAGTTCCTGGGACATGCAATGAGGAAAGAGGGCTTGGAGAAACTCATACTAACAGGCCAGATAGAGGGGAAAAGAGACAGGAGAAAGCAACGGATAACATATTTGAAGGACCTAATCAGGTGACTGATGGAACGAGGGTTGCATGGTGTAACAGGAGAGGGTGTGCTAAGAGCCACCAGGGATAGGGAAACGTGGAAGACCATGATCGTCTACGTCCTGAAAGGACAGGGCACATAGAAGAAGAAGATATATGCCAACTGTTTATAAGAAATTATAATGTGGATATAAAGTGGGAGATCAAATCTATATTATAAACAATATATAAACTGATCCCTCATTTTGTGACCATGCTAGTTTCTATACATTTATATTCTAGATTTATGATCTTGAGCAAGTGGATGGCAGAGCGGTGTTTGGGTGGTGTTACAGGAGAAAGCCTGCTAAGAGCCACCAGGGATAGAGAGACATGGAAAGTCATGATCGCCTACGTCCTGAAAGGACAGGGTACATAGAAGAAGAAGAAGAAGAAGAAGAAGAAGAAGAAGAAGAAGAACGGGAGAAGAAAAAATAAAAAGAAAGTGAACAGAAAACCATAAGTCACAAATTTTATCTAACACAAATTTTTCAGATTTAACAAAATTCTTTTTCAAACATCTTTCAAAATTTAATTTACAAAATATTTATTAAATTTTTTTATTTCGTTTTACATCTTAGAAAAATAAATGTAAAAGTTAAATTCACTAAAAAAAATTTTAAGAAGATAAGTGAACATTGTATCATAAAAAACACAGAAATATATGAACACGCAGACGAAACCTTCAAAAAGAATAGAGCGGGGAGGATGAAAAGGAAAAATAAATTATTTGGGGACTGATCTTACACTTATTTTCACAAAAAGAAAAAAAAATGAAAAAATAGAAAAAAGTAAACTTTAAACATAAATTATTTAAGAAAAAAATTATATATATGTATATATATAAATTTAGTGCAGCAAATAATTTTCTAAACATATACTGTTAAATATAAGAGACAATGAATGTCTATTATGCTTAATCATGAGCCGTTTTAAACATCGTATTTTGGTTTTAATTTCAGGTGAAAATAAAGACAAAAATTCTCTAACATTTGGATATTTTTTTATTAAGTTGGTTTTAAGCTTTCGGCTCACATGAGCAATCTTCTGAGAGCTTACAGGGACGTTAACATAAAAACATTCACCATCAAAGATCAGAGTTCAATTTGATAACATTTTTTAGAAAAACATAGCCATATAGGTAATATTAAACAGACTTTAGTCATATTAACAGTATATATATATATATATATATATATATATATATATATATATATATATTATGTTTTTGAGTCCTCGGGGTACCAAATAAATGTTAGCGTATTTTTTTTTTTTTTTTTTTTGCAGTGAATTTGGAAATTCTTACAAAATCAATTAATTGTCAAATTTTAGTGAGACTTTCAGGTATTATTCAAAATGAATGAAATTATGTTAAAAAATTGCGTTCTAAGAAATTTTGGTAAATAAATATATATATTTCTTTTTACATCTGTTACCCCATATTTATTAAATTTTATAAAATTTTCTTTTGTAGAAATTTTAGTAAATAATTTTTTTTTCATCGGTGACACAATATTTTTTTAATTTTACGAAATTTTCTTTTTTTTAGAATTTCGGTAAAAATATTTTGTTTTACATTGGTTACCCTACACTTACATAATTTTTATCTTCGTTAAAAGTAGAACTCCTTTGAGAATTTAAATCATCAATTTTTTTCTGTAAGACAGAAGCATCAGATGCCGGAAATCTGCTTCGAATCGTAAAATAAGAAATGTAATAAAAATGTAATGAAAATGGAATAAAATAAGAAATGTAATAAAAGAAATGTAATAAGAGAAATGTAATAAAAATGTAATAAAAATGTAATAAATTAGGAAATGTAATAAAAGAAATGTAATAAAAGAAATGTAATAAAAGAAATGTAATAAAAATGTGATCAAAATGTAATAAAATAAGAAATGTAATAAAAGAAATGTAATAAGAGAAATGTAATAAAAATGTAATAAATTAGGAAATGTAATAAAAGAAATGTAATAAAAGAAAAGTAATAAAACTGTAATAAAATAAGAAATGTAATAAAAGAAATGCAATAAAAGAAATGTAATAAAAATGTAATAAAAATGTAATAAAACTGTAATAAAATAAGAAATGTAATAAAAGAAATGTAATAAAAGAAATGTAATAAAAATGTAATAAAACTGTAATAAAATAAGAAATGTAATAAATGAAATGTAATAAAAATGTGATAAAAATGTAATAAAACTGTAATAAAATAAGAAATGTAATAAAAGAAATGTAATAAAAGAAATGTAATAAAAATGTAATAAAACTGTAATAAAATAAGAAATGTAATAAAAGAAATGTAATAAAAATGTAATAAAAATGTAATAAAAATGTAATAAAATAAGAAATGTAATAAAACTGTAATAAAATAAGAAATGTAACAAAAGAAATGTAATAAAAAATGTAATAAAAGAAATGTAATAAAAATGTAATACAAACTGTAATAAAATAAGAAATGTAATAAAAGAAATGTAATAAAAGAAATGTAATAAAAATTTGATAAAAATGTAATAAAAATATAATAAAATAAGAAATGTAATAAAAGAAATGTAATAAAAATGTAATAAAAATGTAATAAAACTGTAATAAAAAAAGAAATGTAATAAAAGAAATGTAATAAAAGAAATGTAATAAAATGTAATAAAAATGTAATAAAACTGTAATAAAATAAGAAATATAATAAAAGAAATGTAATAAAAGAAATGTAATAAAAATGTAATAAAAACTGTAATGAAATAAGAAATGTAATAAAAGAAATGTAATGAAAGAAATGTAATAAAAATGTGATAAAAATGTAATAAAATAAGAAATGTAATGAAAGAAATGCAATAAAAGAAATGTAATAAAAATGTAATAAAAATGTAATAAAAATCTAATAAAAATGTAATAAAATAAGAAATGTAATAAAGGAAATGTAATAAAAGAAATGGAATAAAAATGTAATAAAAATGTAATAAAATAAGAAATGTAATAAAAGAAATGTAATAAAAATGTAATAAAATAAGAAATGTAATAAAAGAAATGCAATAAAAGAAATGTAATAAAAATGTAATAAAAATGTAATAAAATAAGAAATGTAATAAAAGAAATGTAATAAAAGTAATGTAATAAAAATGTAATAAAAATGTAATAAAATAAGAAATGTAATAAAAGAAATGTAATAAAAATGTAATAAAAATGTAATAAAATAAGAAATGTAATAAAAGAAATGTAATAAAAATGTAATAAAAATGTAATAAAACTGTAATAAAATAAGAAAAGTAATAAAGGAAATGTAATAAAAGAAATGTAATAAAAATGTGATAAAAATGTAATAAAAATGTAATAAAATAAGAAATGTAATAAAAGAAATGTAATAAAAATGTAATAAAAATGTAATAAAATGAGAAATGTAATAAAAGAAATGTAATAAAAATGTAATAAAATGTAATAAAAATGTAATAAAATAAGAAATGTAATAAATAATGTAATAAAAATGTAATAAAAATGTAATAAAATAAGAAATGTAATAAAAGAAATGTAATAAAAATGTAATAAAATAAGAAAAGTCATAAAAGAAATGTAATAAATATGTAATAAAATAAGAAATGTAATAAAAGAAATGTAATAAACATGTAATAAAAATGTAATAAAAATGTAATAAAATAAGAAATGTAATAAGTGAAATGTAATAAAAGAAATGTAATAAAAATGTAATAAAAATGTAATAAAATAAGAAATGTAATAAAAAAATGTAATAAAAATGTAATAAAAATGTAATAAAATAAGAAATGTAATAAAAGAAATGTAATAAAAATGTAATAAAAATGTAATAAAATAAGAAAAGTAATAAAAGAAATGTAATAAAAATGTAATAAAAATGTAATAAAATAAGAAATGTAACAAAAGAAATGTAATAAAAGAAATGTAATAAAAGAAATGTAATAAAAATGTAATAAAAATGTAATAAAATAGGATATGTAATAAAAAAATGTAATAAAAATGTAATAAAAATGTATAAAACTGTAATAGAATAAGAAATGTAATAAAAGAAATGTAATAAAAGAAATGTAATAAAAATGTAATAAAATAAGAAATGTAATAAAAGAAATGTAATAAAAATTTAATAAAATAAAAAATGTAATAAAAAAATTGTAGTTAAAATGTAATAAAACTGTAATAAAATAAGAAATGTAATAAAAGAAATGTAATAAAAATGTAATAAAATAAGAAATGTAGTAAAAGGAATGTAATTAAAGAAATGTAATAAAAATGTAATAAAATGAGAAATATAATAAAAAAAATGTAATAAAGGAAATGTAATAAAAATTTAATAAAAATGTAATAAAAATGTAAGAAAATAAGAAATGTAAGAAAAGAAATGTAATAAAGGAAATGTAATAAAAATGTAATAAAATGAGAAATGTAATAAAAAAATGTAATAAAAGAAATGTAATAAAAATTTAATAAAAATGTAATAAAAATGTAAGAAAATAAGAAATGTAAGAAAAGAAATGTAATAAAGGAAATGTAATAAAAATGTAATAAAATGAGAAATGTAATAAAAAAAATGTAATAAAAGAAATGTAATAAAAATTTAATATGTAATAAAAATGTAATAAAATAAGAAATGTAATAATAGAAATGTAATAAAAGAAATGTAATAAAAATGTAATAAAATGAGAAATGTAATAAAAAAATGTAATAAAAGAAATGTAATAAAAATTTAATAAAAATGTAATAAAAATGTAATAAAATAAGAAATGTAAGAAAAGAAATGTAATAAAGGAAATGTAATAAAAATGTAATAAAAATGTAATAAAATAAGAAATGTAATGAAAGAAATGTAATAAAAAATTAATAAAACTGTAATAAAATGAGAAATGTAATAAAAGAAATGTAATAAAAATGTAATAAAATAAGAAATGTAATAAAAGAAATGCAATAAAAGAAATGTACTAAAAATGTAATAAAAATGTAATAAAATAAGTAATGTCATAAAAGAAATGTAATAAAAGTAATGTAATAAAAATGTAATAAAAGGAATGTACTAAAAATGTAATAAAACTATAATAAAATAAGAAATGTAATAAAAGAAATGTAATAAAAATGTATTAAAAATGTAATAAAATAAGAAATGTAATAAAAGAAATGTAATAAAAATGTAATAATAACGTAATAATATAAGAAATGTAATAAAAAATATGTAATAAAAGAAATGTAATAAAAATGTAATAAAATAAGAAATGTAATAAAAGATATGTAATAAATGAAATGTAACAAAAATGTAATAAAAATGTAATAAAATAAGAAATGCAATAAATGAAATGTAATAAAAGAAATGTAAGAAAAATGTAATAAAATGTAATAAAAATATAATAAAATAAGAAATGTAAGAAAAGAAATGTAATAAAGGAAATGTAATAAAAATGTAATAAAATGAGAAATGTAATAAAAAAATGTAATAAAAGAAATGTAATAAAAATTTAATAAAAATGTAATAAAAATGTAAGAAAATAAGAAATGTAAGAAAAGAAATGTAATAAAGGAAATGTAATAAAAATGTAATAAAATGAGAAATGTAATAAAAAAAATGTAATAAAAGAAATGTAATAAAAATTTAATATGTAATAAAAATGTAATAAAATAAGAAATGTAATAATAGAAATGTAATAAAAGAAATGTAATAAAAATGTAATAAAATGAGAAATGTAATAAAAAAATGTAATAAAAGAAATGTAATAAAAATTTAATAAAAATGTAATAAAAATGTAATAAAATAAGAAATGTAAGAAAAGAAAAAAATGTAATAAAGGAAATGTAATAAAAATGTAATAAAAATGTAATAAAATAAGAAATGTACTGAAAGAAATGTAATAAAAAATTAATAAAACTGTAATAAAATGAGAAATGTAATAAAAGAAATGTAATAAAAATGTAATAAAATAAGAAATGTAATAAAAGAAATGCAATAAAAGAAATGTAATAAAAATGTAATAAAAATGTAATAAAATAAGTAATGTCATAAAAGAAATGTAATAAAAGTAATGTAATAAAAATGTAATAAAAGGAATGTACTAAAAATGTAATAAAACTGTAATAAAATAAGAAATGTAATAAAAGAAATGTAATAAAAATGTATTAAAAATGTAATAAAATAAGAAATGTAATAAAAGAAATGTAATAAAAATGTAATAATAACGTAATAATATAAGAAATGTAATAAAAAATATGTAATAAAAGAAATGTAATAAAAATGTAATAAAATAAGAAATGTAATAAAAGAAATGTAATAAAAATGTAATAAAATAAGAAATGTAATAAAAGATATGTAATAAATGAAATGTAACAAAAATGTAATAAAAATGTAATAAAATAAGAAATGCAATAAATGAAATGTAATAAAAGAAATGTAAGAAAAATGTAATAAAATGTAATAAAAATATAATAAAATAAGAAATGTAATAAAAGAAATGTAATAAAAGAAATGTAATAAAATGTAATAAAAATGTAATAAAATAAGAAACGTAATAAAAGAAATGTAATAAAAGAAATGTAATAAAACTTTAATAAAATAAGAAATGTAATAAAAGAAATGTAATAAAAGAAATGTAATAAAAGAAATGTAATAAAAATGTAATAAAATAAGAAATGTATTAAAAGAAATGTAATAAAAATGTAATAAAAATGTAATAAAACTGTAATAAAATACGAAATGTAATAAACGAAATGTAATAAAAGAAATGTCATAAAAATGTAATAAAATAAGAAATGTAACAAAAGAAATGTAATAAAAGAAATGTAATAAAAATGTAATAAAAATATAATAAAAATGTAATAAAATAAGAAATGTAATAAAAGAAATGTAATAAAAGAAATGTAATAAAAATGTAATAAAACTGTAATAAAATAAGAAATGTAATAAAAGAAATGTAATAAAAGAAATGTAATAAAAATGTAATAAAATAGGAAATGTAATAAAAGAAATGCAATAAATGCAATGTAATAAAAATGTAATAAAAAATTAATAAAATAAGTAATGTAATAAAAGAAATGTAATAAAAATGTAATAAAAATGTAATAAAATAAGAAATGTAATAAAAGAAACGTAATAAAAATGTAATAAAAATGTAATAATATAAGAAATGTAATAAAAGAAATGTAATAAAAGAAATGTAATAAAAATGTAATAAAATAAGAAATGTAATAAAAATGTAATAAAATAAGAAAAGTAATAAAAGAAATGTAATAAAAATTTAATAAAATAAAAAATGTAATAAAAAAATTGTAGTTAAAATGTAATAAAACTGTAATAAAATAAGAAATGTAATAAAAGAAATGTAATAAAAATGTAATAAAATAAGAAATGTAGTAAAAGGAATGTAATAAAAGAAATGTAATAAAAATGTAATAAAATGAGAAATATAATAAAAAAAATGTAATAAAGGAAATGTAATAAAAATTTAATAAAAATGTAATAAAAATGTAAGAAAATAAGAAATGTAAGAAAAGAAATGTAATAAAGGAAATGTAATAAAAATGTAATAAAATGAGAAATGTAATAAAAAAAATGTAATAAAAGAAATGTAATAAAAATTTAATAAAAATGTAATAAAAATGTAAGAAAATAAGAAATATAAGAAAAGAAATGTAATAAAGGAAATGTAATAAAAATGTAATAAAATGAGAAATGTAATAAAAAAAATGTAATAAAAGAAATGTAATAAAAATTTAATAAATATGTAATAAAAATGTAATAAAATAAGAAATGTAATAATAGAAATGTAATAAAAGAAATGTAATAAAAATGTAATAAAATGAGAAATGTAATAAAAAAATGTAATAAAAGAAATGTAATAAAAATTTAATAAAAATGTAATAAAAATGTAATAAAATAAGAAATGTAAGAAAAGAAATGTAATAAAGGAAATGTAATAAAAATGTAATAAAAATGTAATAAAATAAGAAATGTAATGAAAGAAATGTAATAAAAGAAATGTAATAAAACTTTAATAAAATAAGAAATGTAATAAAAGAAATGTAATAAAAGAAATGTAATAAAAGAAATGTAATAAAAATGTAATAAAAATGTAATAAAATAAGAAATGTATTAAAAGAAATGTAATAAAAATGTAATAAAAATGTAATAATATAAGAAATGTAATAAAAGAAATGTAATAAAAGAAATGTAATAAAAATGTAATAAAATAAGAAAAGTAATAAAAGAAATGTAATAAAAATTTAATAAAATAAGAAATGTAATAAAAAAATTGTAGTTAAAATGTAATAAAACTGTAATAAAATAAGAAATGTAATAAAAGAAATGTAATAAAAATGTAATAAAATAAGAAATGTAGTAAAAGGAATGTAATAAAAGAAATGTAATAAAAATGTAATAAAATGAGAAATATAATAAAAAAAATGTAATAAAGGAAATGTAATAAAAATTTAATAAAAATGTAATAAAAATGTAAGAAAATAAGAAATGTAAGAAAAGAAATGTAATAAAGGAAATGTAATAAAAATGTAATAAAATGAGAAATGTAATAAAAAAAATGTAATAAAAGAAATGTAATAAAAATTTAATAAAAATGTAATAAAAATGTAAGAAAATAAGAAATGTAAGAAAAGAAATGTAATAAAGGAAATGTAATAAAAATGTAATAAAATGAGAAATGTAATAAAAAAAATGTAATAAAAGAAATGTAATAAAAATTTAATAAATATGTAATAAAAGAAATGTAATAAAAGAAATGTAATAAAAGAAATGTAATAAAAGAAATGTAATAAAAGAAATGTCATAAAAATGTAATAAAATAAGAAATGTAACAAAAGAAATGTAATAAAAGAAATGTAATAAAAATGTAATAAAAATATAATAAAAATGTAATAAAATAAGAAATGTAATAAAAGAAATGTAATAAAAAATGTAATAAAAATGTAATAAAATAAGAAATGTAATAAAAGAAATGTAATAAAACTGTAATAGAATAAGAAATGTAATAAAAGAAATGTAATAAAAGAAATGTAATAAAAATGTAATAAAATAAGAAATGTAATAAAAGAAATGCAATAAATGCAATGTAATAAAAATGTAATAAAATAAGAAATGTAATAAAAATGTAATAAAATAAGAAAAGTAATAAAAGAAATGTAATAAAAATTTAATAAAATAAAAAATGTAATAAAAAAATTGTAGTTAAAATGTAATAAAACTGTAATAAAATAAGAAATGTAATAAAAGAAATGTAATAAAAATGTAATAAAATAAGAAATGTAGTAAAAGGAATGTAATAAAAGAAATGTAATAAAAATGTAATAAAATGAGAAATATAATAAAAAAAATGTAATAAAGGAAATGTAATAAAAATTTAATAAAAATGTAATAAAAATGTAAGAAAATAAGAAATGTAAGAAAAGAAATGTAATAAAGGAAATGTAATAAAAATGTAATAAAATGAGAAATGTAATAAAAGAAATGTAATAAAAGAAATGTAATAAAAATTTAATAAAAATGTAATAAAAATGTAAGAAAATAAGAAATGTAAGAAAAGAAATGTAATAAAGGAAATGTAATAAAAATGTAATAAAATGAGAAATGTAATAAAAAAAATGTAATAAAAGAAATGTAATAAAAATTTAATAAATATGTAATAAAAGAAATGTAATAAAAGAAATGTAATAAAAGAAATGTAATAAAAATGTAATAAAAATGTAATAAAATAAGAAATGTATTAAAAGAAATGTAATAAAAATGTAATAAAATACGAAATGTAATAAACGAAATGTAATAAAAGAAATGTCATAAAAATGTAATAAAATAAGAAATGTAACAAAAGAAATGTAATAAAAGAAATGTAATAAAAATGTAATAAAAATATAATAAAAATGTAATAAAATAAGAAATGTAATAAAAGAAATGTAATAAAAAATGTAATAAAAATGTAATAAAATAAGAAATGTAATAAAAGAAATGTAATAAAAATGTAATAAAACTGTAATAAAATAAGAAATGTAATAAAAGAAATGTAATAAAAGAAATGTAATAAAAATGTAATAAAATAAGAAATGTAATAAAAGAAATGCAATAAATGCAATGTAATAAAAATGTAATAAAAAATTAATAAAATAAGTAATGTAATAAAAGAAATGTAATAAAAATGTAATAAAAATGTAATAAAATAAGAAATGTAATAAAAGAAACGTAATAAAAATGTAATAAAAATGTAATAATATAAGAAATGTAATAAAAGAAATGTAATAAAAGAAATGTAATAAAAATGTAATAAAAATGTAATAAAATAAGAAATGTAATAAAAATGTAATAAAATAAGAAATGTAATAAAAATGTAATAAAATAAGAAAAGTAATAAAAGAAATGTAATAAAACGACGATATTATTATTCAATCAACTTTTTAAAATTTTAAGTAGAAAATTTTAGTATTATATCTTTTTATATTCCTTTGTGACTTTCAGGTGATATAGTTATTAAGTAAAAATTATAATTACTAACCATAAATGGAAAAGTTCAGTACAATTCAACGAAAAACTTCAAAAAGACTTTAATTTAGCATATTTATAAAACATGCGTGTTTTTGGAGATGCGTATGTTCATACATGATATTATCGGAGAATAAGAACGATAACTACAGTAAAGTTAAAGCAAAACTATTTAGAATTCAATAAAACATTAGCTTACGGAGAATATTTCCTAAGTTTTAAAGTCAGTCAGTTAAGTGCCATATGTGAAACACGCTTGGGCGATCATGTCTCGAAAGAGACATGACTGACCGGGCAGAAGATTATCCTGCAGTAGGGTGCCATTACGTTCTGCGGTAGATTGGTTGCCAGCCAAGGCTACAGAACCCAATCTGTCCTGTTATTTGACTCATAGCTAGAGGGGGAAGAGATGTATTGTATTATCAAGTAGTAATTGTTAGTGGATCGGTTTCCTATTGTTATGAAGTAATAAACTGATCCCCCACTTTATGACCAGTATAAGCCTTAATCATTATTCCAACTATTATATTCAGTCAGTCAGTTAAGTGCCATACGTGATACACGCTTTGGGCGATCATGTCTCGAAAGAGACATAACTGACTGGGCAGAAGATTATCCCCCAGTAGGTTGCCATTACGTTCTGCGGTAGATTGGTTGCCAGCCAAGGCTATAGAACCCAATCTGTCCTGTTATTTGACTCATAGGTAGAAGGGGGAAGAAATGTATTATATTATTACGTAGTAATTATTGGGGGATCAGTTTATTACTTCATAACAATATAGAACTGATACCCCACTTTATGACCAGTATAAGCCTTAATCATTATTCCAACTATTATATTCAGTCAGTCAGTTAAGTGCCATACGTGATACACGCTTTGGGCGATCATGCCTCGAAAGAGACATGACTGACTGGACAGAAGATTATCTCGCAGTAGGTTGCCATTGCTTTCTGCTGTAGACTGGCTGCCAGCCAAGGCTATAGAACCCAATCTGTCCTGCTATTTAACCCATAACTGGAAGGAAGAGACGGATTAATACCTTTCCCAAGGGTATTTGCGCGTAAGTGAATGCAATGAATTCAACTGGAATTCGAACTCGGCTCTCCGAGATCAAAACTTATATAAAAAATGGCGCTCATGTTATATTCTTCAATTATTTTATCATATATACCGTATATACGACAACTACAATCTCCAAAAATTTAAATGTAAAGTCAATAGTCATCTCCTATCTCACTAACTAGCGTCCCTCTCTCTCTCTCTCTCTCTCTCTCTCTTTCTCTCGTCTCATTTCTGCACTATTCTCACCCCTCTCCTACCCGCTTCCTGACACCGCCTTTATTCTGTCTTTCCTTCTCATAACTTTCCTCCTATGTAACCCCCTGCACAACAGTGACAGTATAATGCTTTGCTTGAAGCGATACGACTATTTAAAAACAAAATGCACGCGTATTATGCGGCTTCTAAAAAATTTTGAAGGCGATCGCATCATATACATGATATCAAATTAGTGTGTAGGTCAGTAGTCAGTCAGTTAAGTGCCATATGTGATACACGCTTTGCCCGATCATGTCTCGAAATAGACATAACTGACTGGGCAGAAGATTATCTCTCAGTAGGTTGCCATTGCTTCCTGTGGTAGACTGGAAGCCAGCCAAGGCTATAGAACCCAATCTATCCTGTTATTTAACGCATAACTGGAAGGAAGAGACCTTTCTCAAGGGTATTTGTGCGTAAGTGAATGCAAGGAATTCAACTGGAATTCGAACTCGGCTCCCTGGTTTCTCGTTCCGAGCCGATATCCACTGCACTGCAATGCACATCCTCTAGGTCAGCAGTACATACACTACTTTTATACCTCGTGTATATATGACGCAATCCCCTTAAAATTAACTTCAAATTTATGTCTTCAACAGTTACATGATACGCGAGAGTATACGATATTCACCGTAGAAATAGCATTCGATAAATCTCCATTATTCAAGCTGTCAACATGTAATATTTTAAATTTGAAATAATATTTATTTCAAATCAGATTAATGTTACTTCAAAGAAGTTAATATTCCTCAAATAAAGTTTCAGAAAAGTATATTTTATTTCTGGAAGATTTATTATTAGAGATAATTACATTGTGATGAAAAAGAGATTTAAAAATCAGGGAGCCGAGTTTATAAACGAAAACTCTTCCCAGTCAATTTAACTTCAGTTTGAAATACAGCAATGTATTTTTTAATTAGTGCAAGGCAGTAAGACACAAGGTTTATAAGGTGTAGAAAGATTAGGAACAGAAACATTCTTAATGAATGGGAAAAGAAAAGAATAATCAGGCGGACAGTAGAAAACGACCGACGTTACATTTAAATTTTTGCACAATAATATTGGCCGGAAAGAGAGTCCCACAAGCGAGAAGTGTGAGAAAAGAAACTGTTAGCATAGAATTAGCGGTTAATCCTTATCAACTCAACTGTAAATTAACGAGATCTTTAAGCCAGGCTTATACTGCGCTTAAATTCAAAAGGTCTAAGGGGTGTAACAAAGTGCTCATCCGAAAAATTGCCATGGATATAGTTATAGAAAAGACGCAGGAACGCAACCTTGCGGTCGTTGGAAAATGACTGGAACTGTGTTGCCAGATCAGAACCAATAATATTGCTGATTCTTCTTCGGATTTTATTAAGGAACCCAAGGTAAATAGCAAGAACCCTTGGCTCTATATGGCAGCAATATTATAAGCATGGACGAATGGTAGACATAGATATGTAGGACAGATTCTGTAGAGAAACAAAGCCTAAAACTTATTAAAATAGAGCAGATAATAAATAACAGAGTTAATTAAATTAAAGAAAAACGCAAAGAAAACAAAACAAAATAAAACAGTACTTCTAGTATGATTTTATGTCAGAAAATTAAAAATAAAGATGGCGGCCAAAGCCAACGTGAAATCTAAAAAAAGACTTTAAAGAAAAGATAAAAAAAATTACATTCAAACAAAAACCAATAAACAAATAAATGAAAAATAAATGAAATCAACTTAACAAAGTTTGTTCTGGTGAAGAAAACGTCCTAATAAATATATCCCAAAAATGTTTCTGTAGAACACAAACTCCATTGAAATGCACTAGTCTGAAAAAAGGTTAGTTTACGTTAAAAAAAAACAAAAGAAGTGATTTAAACTGCCGTGACGGAGAGCTCCTCCTAACAATTGCCATGAAAATATTTATAGAAAAGGCACAGGGTGGCAATCTTATGGCGGTGGAAAAGTGACTGAAACCAAACTACAAGAACAGGATCGTTAATATTGGTGAAACTTATTTGGTTTTAATCAATGAGCTCAAGGTAAATAGCAGGTGAACCTAACCATATGTGGCAGCAATATTCTAAGCATTGTCAAATGATAGACATAGATACGTAAGAGAGATTCTAGAGAAAAAGAAATAACCTAAAAAGCAATTTAAATAATTTAAATGAAATGCCTTCTTTGAATTTAAATTTAGATTCTATTTGGAAGATAATGGCCTGAAACTAATCTGAATTAGAAGAAAAATTAATTTCCTAATATAATTTGGGCGGGGGGCTTTTTTAAAACATTGGCTCGTTTTTTCATCACTGTTGTGTAGTGTATACGAAAAATATAAACAACAAATTTAAAATTATTTTTAAAATCAAATACTTGTCCGAGAGAAGCGTTTCGAAGTCTACTAATAAATTTTAAAATTAATTTTGCAAGATTTTTTTAAAGGTTATGCTTAACTTTTAACTTAAAACAGAATGAAAATAGCGTTTTACTTATCTGTCACAGGCCGAGTCTGTACCAAAAATATTAAGCCCCATGAGACCCCGAGTCTGTACCAAAAATATTAAGCCCCATGAGACCCCCTTCTCATGCAGTACCCCTCCTTCGAAAAGGGGATGGATTTATTGTCCTAAAAGCTGATGTACCTAGGTGTCTTGTGCAATTTTTCCACTATATTGCCGTGAGACTAACTTTAAAACTCAGCCTTGTGTCACATCGGGTTACGTCGTGATCGCGCTGAAAAATAGCCTTATTACTACACGGAACCATAATGGTCAAAGATCAAAGTACAGAATGCAGCAGAAATACCTCCTATTATTATATTTTTGGGAGATATATTTTCGAATTCCAGATGAATCCATTGCATTCACTTACGCACAAATACCCTTGGGAAAGGTATTAATCCGTCTATTCCCTCCAGTTATGGGTTAAATAGCAGGACAGATTGGGTTCTATAGTCTTGGCTGGCAACCAGTCTACCGCAGAAAACAATGGAAATCTACTGCGGGATAATCTTCTGCCCAGTCAGACATGTCTCTTTCGAGACATGATCGCCCAAGCGTGTTTCACGTATGGCACTTAACTGACTGACTGATATGATATAAACCTCCCAAAAATATATTCCACATATATTAGTGGCGATGGTATCTTCATCCAGCTAATCTCTTACCATTATGCGAGAGGTCATTCTGGGAGGTATATATAGAAGGTTTTCTGATGTACTCATCAAGTGTTATTGATACATAAGAACCTGACCTAAATGTTTTACTTGCCCCGGTTTCCCCACTGAAACAAGATGTGACAAGATCGGCTTTTATGCAGGGAACTCAAGCGCGTATAGTCGGGCCTATGACAAAAATCAGATACCCCCCCCACTCTAGTGCAGAAGAAGGGTGCAACCTTCGGTCTGCTGCTCTCCGGGACGGGCACTTCACAGTTTTTATTTTACCCAACTGTATCCATGTTTT
Source organism: Ascarosepion bandense (assembly GCA_037127315.1). Classification (NCBI taxonomy): domain Eukaryota; kingdom Metazoa; phylum Mollusca; class Cephalopoda; order Sepiida; family Sepiidae; genus Ascarosepion; species Ascarosepion bandense. The sequence goes on from JBBBDQ010002505.1 coordinate 651,686, forward strand.
TATTATTTGATTGTTACTCATGTTGTATTTTTATTTTTAATCTATGTGGGATCTTTTAAGTCTCATTCTATGATATCAAATGATGTCAAATTAAGGGAAGTAAATTTCACGAAACTCGAGTATTTTCTGGAAGTACTTGTATTTAAATCCATTTTTACCTTTTTGATGTTTCGAAACAATTCCTTTGTTTAAAATTTAAACTAAAGTCAAATATACTATAGGTAGGAAAAAAGAAAAAAGAAACAGGGGAAGTAATTAAAATCCCAACTAATTCGTCACACTTAGAAAACTTCCTGAAAATATGAAAATAAGTAAACATCATGAGAAATTCTAAGTCTGGTTGAGAGGAGAACTTGATAAATTTTAATAAATTATAAAACCATCTTTGTTTAGCAAAGATAAACACAGTGTTAAAATCCGGACTATCTCGACAGGTCGACAGGACGATATATGCCATCTTCTTCCTGTTGATTTTCTGAATCCAAAACTTATTTTTTTCCCAGTGATAGTCATGCATGCTCTTTTCCCTCCTCGTATACCATTTTTTTTTCTTCCTCACCTTTGTTTTCTTATGTTCTTAAAGTTTAACTTTATGACAGCTTTTGGTTTTTGTCATTATAATTCTTACCGCCTACACATGTTATGTTACATAATTCTGATTTTAGATTAACTTCAACACTAAACATCTTTTGTTGGATAAAAGTCTGCGATTCGTCCATTCTAAGAATATTGCTGCCACATATGGTCCGATGCTCCTGTTATTTATCTTGAGCTTCTTATAAAATCCAAACAGGAATCCGTATTATTATTGGTCCTGAGCAGGAATCAGTAATATTATTGGTTCAGCCCCACGATGTCCAAACAAAAAAACAAAAAACAAAAAAAAAAAACATTAATTTAAGTGGTATATATGAAGGTCATGATGAATGTGCGTTTTGTTGTTCAGAATGAGAAATCAGGGAGCCGAGTTCGAATTTCAGTCGAATTCCAGTCAAATTCGTTTAATTCACTTACGCACAAATACTCTCTAGAAAGATATTCCTTTCTCCATCTGTGGGTTAAATAACAGGATAGATTAGATTCTATAGCAACTAGTTTACTACGGGAAAAATTTCTGGCGAGACAATCATTTCTCGAAAGAGACATGATCGCCTGAACGATTATCAAGTATGGTAATTAACTGACTGATATAGGGAGGAGTGGACAAAAAAGCGGGTGCTTACCAGCACAATATTGTTCTAACCTTTTTACATTGGATAGGGACTTGTCTCCTAATAGACATCATAAAACTTGAAGTAGGTTTAGTCTCAGTGGGACAGTCGATATTCTCACCGCGGCTATATTCAATGCAGAAGAGCAACCCTACTCATATGTTTCGGCTCTTGGGTCGAGCAGAGCCAAAATTGATAAAATCGGCAAAGAAAGCAGAAAACACAAGAACACAAGAACCAACATCAACCGCGATACCTCTTAGAGATGAATTGGTCGGAAGTGTGAGAGAAGGCTTAGGTTGTAGTTCGTTTGTTGTCCCGGAGGAATTTTTCATTAAAGGGAAATAAAGAACTATGTGACTCGCACTTCTACCCGGTTCTCCTTTACTGACTCTCCGTATTTCCACTTCCGTCTACCACCCAAGTTCCAATTAGTAAAGTTCTTGTTGTTCTTCTTGTGAGGATTCAAGACCCCCCAAGGCAGTTCGAGGGTTGATTTGTTGCCTCCATACTTCTGAAAGCGGTCTGGGTATACCTAGCTTTGAGATTCGTCAACATACGCAGGGGAAGCACCCTCCGCTAATCACACCGAGTCGTGAATATCGAATTGCTCTGAAATAGTTCTTGTAAGCGATGGATGACATCCAGGCGTTATCCCGTTGTGTTAGTTGGAGGCGTCCACTCAAGATGTTCTGATAGACGGCCATGCCAAGCAAAAGGTCCGCAAAATATGTTCTAGAGCGCTCCGTTTGAAATGCCTCAATAATAATATGGCATCACTCATCAGACTGGTAATTTCTGGATTGGCAAAATACTTTGTTCGGTGGGCTTTTCTTAAAATTTTAGTTCATTTAATCATTTCACTCCAGGCAAGACAGGAATTCCACTAGTGCGCAGGAAGTTGCAATGGAAAAAAGGACTGGGTACAATGGGTATTGAAGAAAGGATAAAAGATGAATGGGATTCAAGAAGATAGAAGATGGCAATTGATGTTGTATTTAAATTTGTAGAGATTGTAGCTATCAGGGAAGCATATATATTTGAATCATTTCACCCCAAGCAAGGTGGGACTGCCACTAGTGTGCATGGGGTAAGAGTGAGAGAAAAGACTGAGTACAGGGGATATTGAGGAAAGGATAAAAGATGAATGAGATTCAAGAAGATAGAAGATGGCAATTGATGTTGAATTTAAATGTTTAGAGATTGTAGCTATCAGGGAAGCATATATATTTGAATCATTTCACCCCAAGCAAGGTGTGACTGCCACTAGTGTGCATGGGGTAAGAGTGAGAGAAAAGACTGAGTACAGGGGATATTGAGGAAAGGATAAAAGATGAATGGGATTCAAGAAGATAGAAGATGGCAATTGATGTTGTATTTAAATTTGTAGAGATTGTAGCTATCAGGGAAGCATATATATTTGAATCATTTCACCCCAAGCAAGGTGGGACTGCCACTAGTGTGCATGGGGTAAGTGTGAGAGAAAAGACTGAGTACAGGGGATATTGAGGAAAGGATAAAAGATGAATGGGATTCAAGAAGATAGAAGATGGCAATTGATGTTGTATTTAAATTTGTAGCTATCAGGGAAGCATATATATTTGAATCATTTCACCCCAAGCAAGGCAGGACTGCCACTAGTGTGCATGGGGTAAGAGTGAGAGAAAAGACTGAGTACAGGGGATATTAAGGAAAGGATAAAAGATGAATGGGGTTCAAGAAGATAGAAGATGGCAGTTGACTTGGCATTAAAATGTTTGAAGATTGTAGCTATCAGGGAAGCATATATATTTGAATCATTTCACTCCAAGCAAGGTGGGACTGCCACTAGTGTGCATGGGGTAAGAGTGAGAGAAAAGACTGAGTACAGGGGATATTAAGGAAAGGATAAAAGATGAATGGGGTTCAAGAAGATAGAAGATGGCAGTTGACTTGGCATTAAAATGTTTGAAGATTGTAGCTATCAGGGAAGCATATATATTTGAATCATTTCACTCCAAGCAAGGTGGGACTGCCACTAGTGTGCATGGGGTAAGAGTGAGTGAAAAGACTGAGTACAGGGGATATTAAGGAAAGGATAAAAGATGAATGGGATTCAAGAAGATAGAAGATGGCAGTTGACTTGGCATTAAAATGTTTGAAGATTGTAGCTATCAGGAAAGCATATATATTTGAATCATTTCACTCCAAGCAAGGTGGGACTGCCACTAGTGTGCATGGGGTAAGAGTGAGAGAAAAGACTGAGTACAGGGGATATTAAGGAAAGGATAAAAGATGAATGGGATTCAAGAAGATAGAAGATGGCAGTTGACTTGGCATTAAAATGTTTGAAGATTGTAGCTATCAGGGAAGCATATATATTTGAATCATTTCACTCCAAGCAAGGTGGGACTGCCACTAGTGTGCATGGGGTAAGAGTGAGAGAAAAGACTGAGTACAGGGGATATTGAGGAAAGGATAAAAGATGAATGGGATTCAAGAAGATAGAAGATGGCAATTGATGTTGTATTTAAATTTGTAGAGATTGTAGCTATCAGGCAAGCATATATATTTGAATCATTTCACCCCAAGCAAGGTGGGACTGCCACTAGTGTGCATGGGGTAAGAGTGAGAGAAAAGACTGAGTACAGGGGATATTAAGGAAAGGATAAAAGATGAATGGGATTCAAGAAGATAGAAGATGAAAATCTTTGGAGATTGTTGCTATTAGGAAAGCAAATAAACGAAAGCAGGTGCTAGAAAAGAACCTGTTCTTGTGGAAGTGGTGGTTTAATTTAATTATTTCAACGGTAAATAGGTAGGAGCTATATGCCAACCTAGTAGCATGGTTAAATTTACATAGATGAAGCACCAGGGGAACAAAAGGTCATCAGGGCAGTTTCCATGAAAATATTCGTAGAAAAGACAGAGGAAAGCCATGTCACGTCGGTGAGAAAGTGACTGAAGTCAAGATGCCAAATCAGGACCTATTACATTGCAGATTCTTCTTTAAATTTTATCAAGAACATCGAGATGAAGAGCAGGAGCTCCCAACCAGATGTGGCAGCAGTATTTAATGTAAGGACGAATGGTAGATTTATTAAATATGCAATATGGATTCTAACGAGAAAAGCTTCCTTGGCTGACACTGTGACCAAACCCTCTTAGCAGTAGATGCAACTATAGATTAAGTCTTCTTCTTCTTCTTCTTCTTCTTCTTCTATGTGCCCTGTCCCTTCAGGACGTAGGTGATCATGGCTTTCCACGTCTCCCTATCTCTGGTGGCTCTTAGCATGCCTTCTCCTGTTACACCATGCAATCCTCGTTCTCTCATCCACCTGATTAGGTCCTTCAAATATGTTATCAGCTGCTTTCCCCTGTCTCTTTTTCCTTCTATCAGGCCTGTTAGTATCAAGTTCTCCAAGTCCTCCTTCCTCATTGCATGTCCCAGGAACTTCAACTGTCTCTTCCTGATGCTCAGTATTAATTTCCTTTTCGTTTCCATCATTTCCAAAACCTCTTCATTGCTCACATGTTCGATCCATGATATTCGAAGCATCCTTCTGTAGAACCACATTTTAGTTGCTTCAAGTTTTTCCTTCATCTTTGATGATATTGTCCAGCATTCACTGCCATATTGAAGAACTGACATCACATAGCAATCCAGTACTCTCTTCTTTGTTTCTAGTGAAATTGTCCTGTCTCTTAATACTCTACTCAGCTCCTGGAATGCAGCCTTGTGCTTTTAGATCTCTGGAATACAAATGTATAGAAAGTGATAGAAAGTGATTGTGACCACAAAGTGAGATGTCAGTTTATACATTGATTGTAATATGGAATTGATCTCCCACTTTATATCCAGTATGCTTCTGTAGAACCACATTTCAGCTGCTTCAAGTTTTTCCTTCCAGTACTCTCTTCTTTGTTTCTAGCGAAATTTTCCTGTGTCTTAATACTCTACTCAGCTCCTGGAATGCATCCTTGTGCTTTTCAATCTAAGGAATACAAATATATAGAAACTGCTGTGACCCTAAAGTGAGGGGTCAGGTTATATATTGACTGTAATATTTTTGGTCGTTTGATAGAGTAGGACCAAGTGAGGCACTGTGTCTTGCTGGTGTCATCCATTCTGCTGGCAACCAAGTAAGTTTCTCAGTGATAGTTAAGGGAGAGCAGTTTTGTTTTGGACGCAATAAAATTTAAAAGTTAAATACTGATTAGGGGTCAGTTTTATGCTCAGCAGCTAGGTTTACTTTTTCATCCTTGGCAGATTTTCTGTAGTGACAGGAGTAATTGGTGGTGTCATCTGCATAGATACCTACTTGGGAACTGATGACATCAGGAAGATCATTGATGAAAATCAGAAACAGTGTAGGACCTAGGGAATGCCCTAGGAAACACCTGCGTTCGTGTGAAAGAATCTGGAAGCCTGCCTGTTCAAAACGTCATTCATTTCACGATTTTATAGGCACGATCAAATTAAATCGAAAACAAAAATTCTGAAATACCGTAGCTTAGAAGGTCAGCATGCCAAACCCTGCCAAGTGCTTTTGAGATATCTGGAGCAACGGTTCAAGCTTCGCCATTATTATCAAAAGTCTGGTATATATATTCATTGATGGCTGTTATCATATCCGAGGAAGACATATTGTTTGTTAGAGAGTATGTCGTGAGAGGTGAGATGCTTAACCATTTCAGCATTGATTAGAGCCTCAAATCAGTCAGTCAGTTAAGTGCCATACGATCATGTCTCGAAGAGACAGGACTGACTGGGAAGAACATTATCCCGTAGTAGGTTGCCATTGCTTTCTGCGATAGGCTATAGAACCCAATCTGTCTCATTATTTAACCCATGACTGGAGGGAAGAGACGGATTAATACCTTTCCTAAGGGTATTTGTGCGTAAGTGAATGCAAGGAATTCAACTGGACTTCGAACTCGGCACCCCGATTTATCGTTCCCAGTTAATATCCACTGCACCACAACGTACATCCTTCCTAACTGACATTGTTGTTTAATCATCAGCTTAACGTGAAGATTAGGACGGAAAGGCGGCAATTCCCTTCATCAGAAATTGGCAAAATATGAGTGAGAATTGCACGTCTGTGTCGAGTAGGAGAGGCCGATTTATAGCACCACTTTGATGTCTGTTCGGTATAATTAAATTGTTTTTGCTGGATTTAGCTTTGGCAACCCTGCTTGAAATTAGATTAGTTCAGGGTTTTTTTTTTGTTTGTTTTTTTTTTTTTGGTCTTTAGTTTCGTTTTTCAAAGTTTACTTAGCGATGGTATGTATGTTCAATGGCCCCTTTTATTTCTGCTCACCATTCTTAGTTTAATTCTCCCTTTCATTTTCCCCGTTCAGTGATCAGATACTTCATTACACTGTTAGATGAAGGACGCTATTTGTATTTGGGGTATGTCTTTTTCTGCTTGGGGTAAGTCTTTTTGTATATGGGGTATGTCTTTTTCTATTTGGGGTAAGTCTTTTTGTATTTGGGGTATGTCTTTGTCGTATTTGTTGATGTATTTGAATAAATGTTTTTTTTTTGTTGTTTTGTTTTTTTAATCTTTTCACCCCAAGCAAGGCGGTACCGCCACTGATGTGTAGTGGGCTACATAAAAGAGTAACAGTTAAGCAGGAGGAGAGTGAAGAGAAAGACGAACCAGTTACAGAGGGTGTCGGGGAAAGGACAAGAGAAAGATGAGAACAGAGGTGTGATGACAGTTGCGAAGGTATAGTAAGAAAGGAAAATAACATGATACACGGGGTGATGCAGAAAGGATGAGGGAAGGACTGGAGTCAAATGGATAAGAGATGGGAATTGACATTGCATTTAAATTCCTGGAAGTTGTAGCCGTCAGGAAAGCAAGTATACAAAAGGAAGTTCCACAGGCAAGAAGTGCGAGAAAAGAAGCTGTTGTTGTAGAATTGTCGGCTGCATTTGGTTGATTTAAGTGTAAAAGGGTGGGACCTTGTTGCCAGTCTGGTTGCACAAGTAAATTCTTGTGGAGGTGGCACCAGTGAGCAAAGCTCGTCGGAGTAGAAGCCATGAAATGAACAGCAGGGGCGTCTGATCAGATATGACAATAGCATTCTATGCACGGTCAGTTTGAGTGAGTGTTTAGACACGTAATTGGTTAAGTATTTTTTTTATTTTATTCCCCGCTCATTACAGACAAAAATTCGGCGGACCTGTACGACATGACCAGCAACTGTTATTTGACTCATAGCAAGAGGAGAAAGTGATGTATTATATTATTATGTAGTATTAGTGGGGGATCGGTTTCCTATTGTTATGAAGTAATAAATTGATCACCCACTTTATGACCAGTAGAATCCCTAATCATTATTCCAACTATTATATTCAGTCAGTCAGTTAAGTGCCATACATGATACACGCTTTGGGCGATCATGTCTCGAAAGAGACATGACTGACTGGGCAGAAGATTATCCCGCAGTAGGTTGCCATTGCTTTCTGTGGTAGACTGGTTGTTGACCAAGGCTATAGAGCCCAATCTGTCCTGTTATTTGACTCATAGCTAGAGGAGAAAGTGATGTATTATATTATTATGTAGTAATTAGTGGGGGATCGGTTTCCTATTGTTATGAAGTAATAAACTGATCCCCAACTTTATGACCAGTATAAGCCTTTATCATTATTCCAACTATTATATTCAGTCAGACAATTAAGTGCCATACGTGAAACACGCTTGGACGATCATGTCTCGAAAGAGACATGACTGACTGGGCAGAAGATTATCCCGCAGTAGGTTGCCATTGCTTTCTGCGGTAGACTGGTTGCCGACCAAGGCTATAGAGCCCAATCTGTCCTGTTATTTGACTCATAGCTAGAGGAGAAAGAGATGTATTATATTATTATGTAGTAATTAGTGGGGGATCGGTTTCCTATTGTTGTGAAGTAATAAACTGATCCCTCACTTTAAAACCAGTAGAAGCCTTAATCATTAGTCCAACTATTATATTCAGTCAGTCAGTTAAGTGCCATACGTGGAACACTCTTGGGCGATCATGTCTCGAAAGAGACATGACTGACTGGGCAGAAGATTATCCCACAGTAGGTTGCCATTGCTTTCTGCGGTAGACTGGTTGCCGACCAAGGCTATAGAACCCAATAGAACCCAATCTGTCCTGTTAATTAACCTAAAATTGGAAGGAATAGACGGATTAATACCTTTCCCAAGGGTATTTGCGTGTAAGTGAATGCAATGAATTCAGCTGGGATTTGAACTCGGCTACCCGATTTCTCGTTCCGAGCCGATATCTAATGCACCACAACGCACATCCCCAAAAGCTACTCAAAGTAGTGCTACTGAATGAGCGGAAGAAGATTTAAGAAGTGCAGATAATGAATATATGCAGGAGAAATAACGGCTAAACTTCGTTTGAAGAAATTAAGATGTTCCGCAAAGTATTGTTTCTTAATAAATCAGTTAAGTCAGTTACGTGATACACACTCTTGGGCGATCATGTCTCGAAAGAGACATGACTGACTGGGCAGAAGATTATCCCGCAGTAGGTTGCCATTGCTTTCTGTGATGGACTGGTTACCGACCAAGGCTATAGAACCCAATCTGTCCTGTTATTTGACTCATAGCTAGAGGGAAAAGAAATGTATTATATTATTATGTAGTAATTAGTGGGGGATCGGTTTCCTATTGTTATGAAGTAATAAACTGATCCCCAACTTTATGACCTGTAGAAGTCTTAATCATTATTTCAATTATTATATTCAGTCAGACAGTTAAGTGCCATACGTGATACACACTTTGGGCGATCATGTCTCGAAAGAGACATGACTGACTGGGCTGATTATCCTGCAGTAGGTTGCCATTGCTTTCTGAGGTAGACTGGTTGCCAGCCAAGGCTATAAAACCCAATCTGTCCTATTATTTAACCCATAACTGGAGGGAAGAGATGGATTAATACCTTTCTCAAGGGTATTTGTGTGCAAGTGAATGCAAGGAATTCAACTGGAATTCGAACTCGGGATACCGATTTCTCGTTCCGAGTCGATATCCACTGCACCACTACGTACATAAGCTATCCAAATGGAATTTTCTTCCTACTATAGAAATACGAAATGAATAGTAGATGATTCATCCCAGTGAGTGTGGGCGTAGGCGTGGGTGTGGGCGTAGGCGTAGGCGTGGGCGTGGGTGTGGTTTTAGCTGTGGAAATTTGATTTGGCGGAACTAATACATGTAGTTTTATCAAAACGTTTTCCGTGGAAATAGAAATATAGAAGCGAAAGGACTGCGTCGTTTCTTTTGTAGGAAAGCGGTTGCAGAATAGAAGATAAGTAATCAGTGATATGTTTGGGTTTCGAGCTATTGAATGCCATAAGCTAGTTTTTGCCCGACTGAACCGCTTGTGTGGCAATTTTTATCATAATTCTTATATTCACCAAAGTTTTAATTCTGATGTTTGAATTTTTAGATGATTTGATGAAAATACTTGTTGGTCTTGGTAAATTCAATCTTGATATTTTTAAAAACTTAGGGTTTGATTTTTATTGAACAATTAGTATTTCTTAATAAAAAAAAATAGTTGTTAGTTTAAATACGAATTAAGATGTTACTACGATTTTACTTTGAGGAATACTGTCATCGATCAATACTTTATATAAAGAAAACAAATGAAAAAAAATGCCTTTTTCCAACAATGAGGCATTTTTGTACAACAAAACCAGTTAGGTCATTTTCAGATTCAGCGCCTTCAAATTACCTAAAAAAGATGTTTGGTGTCTTGACAGCATTTCAGTTTGTTTTTTTTTTTTGTTTTTTTACATAAGCATCTAGATAAATTTTCTGGTATTTGCAGTGTTGTGAGTGATGAGCAGGGAGTGCGATTCTATCAGGATATCAAAACAATGAAACAGCACTACCAGTTATGGTAGGACAAACAAATGATGGCTGACTACTGCTGCAGTATCCAAAGTGACTTAAATGACATGAACATGACAATCAAGAAAGAAAAAAGAATTACCAGTTATGTTCACTAACGTTTCATTTCTGCTGTTTTTTTTTTTGTTTTCTTTTCTTTTTTTTTTTTTTTTTATAATCGTTTCACCCCGAGCAAGGCATTCCACTACCACTATTGCGCAGGGGGTTACATAGAGGGGAAAGTGGTGAGAAAGGATGATTAGATATAGGAAATGTCAGAAGGAGGGTGATAGACGGGTAAGGATACCGAGAATGAGGGTTGGGTAGATGGTGAGAGTGTTGGGAGAATAAATGCAAGTTAGTGTGATAGGAGGTATCTACTGACCTTACATTTAAACTCCTGGAGATTGTAGCTGTCGGGAAAGCAGACATATGGAAGGGAATTCCACGGGCGGGAAGCGCGAGAAAAGAAGTTGTTGGAGTAGAATTTACGGTTACATCTTATCTGTTTCACTGTAAAAGGGTGGGACATAGTTGCTAGTTTATTAAACGATTTGATGAAAATCCTTGCTAGTCTCGGTATATACAATCATGTGATTTTTAAAGAATTAGAGTCTGATTGTTATTGAGAAAATAGTATTTTTTTAATAAGCAGACAAATATTTGAGAGGTTTCTATGATTTTTACTTTGGGAAATATTGTCATATATACTGATAACAATAACATTAAAAAATGCCTTTTTTTCAAAAATGCCTTTTTTTCCAAAAATGAGGCATTTCCGTACAGCAAAAATGGTAGCTAACCAAAACAAAAAGTACAGTCATTCTCAGATTCAGCGCCCCTCAAATTAGCCAAGAAGATATTTGGTGTTTCGACACTATTTCAGATTTTTTTTTTTGACCAGTGTTCTTAGCGTGAAAAAGAAAATAAGAGTTTGATTGTTCTCTATACCTCTGTATGTATATTTATATCTCTTTCTCTTCCTTCTCCTCTCTCTCCCTGTCTGTCTCTATCTGTTTATTTCCATTCCCTTTTCTGTCTCCTCCTGTTTCTTCCCTATCTCTCTCATGTTTTTCTGCTTTTCTGTATCTCTCTCTCTCTCTCTGACTGTCTCTCTGTGTCTGTATGCCTATCTCTGTTTCTCACTCTCTCCCTTTCACTTTCTCTTTTTCTGTTTCTCACTGTCTCTCTTTCTCTCTGCCTATTTCCTTCTGTTTCTCTCTATCGATCTCTGACTGTCTCTCTATGCCTATATGTCTCTCAGTTTCTTTGACCCCTCTCTCTGTCTTGTTCTCTTCCTCTCTGTCTATTTCGTTCTGTCTGTCTGTCTGTCTGTCTGCCTGCTCTCTCTCTCTCTCTCTCTCTCTCTCTCTCTTGACTGTCTCTCGGTGTCTTTATGCCTATCTCTGTTTCTCACTCTCTCCCTTTCACTTTCTCTTTTTCTGTTTCTCACTGTCTCTCTTTCTCTCTGCCTATTTCCTTCTGTTTCTCTCTATCGATCTCTGACTGTCTCTCTATGCTTATATGTGTCTCAGTTTCTTTGACCCCTCTCTCTGTCTTGTTCTCTTCCTCTCTGTCTATTTCGTTCTGTCTGTCTGTCTGTCTGTCTGTCTGCCTGCCTCTCTCTCTCTCTCTCTCTCTTGACTGTCTCTCGGTGTCTGTATGCCTATCTCTGTTTCTCACTCTCTCCCTTTCACTTTCTCTTCTTCTGTTTCTCACTATCTCTCTTTCTCTCTGCCTATTTCCTTCTGTTTCTCTCTATCGATCTCTGACTGTCTCTCTATGCCTATATGTCTCTCAGTTTCTTTGACCCCTCTCTCTGTCTTGTTCTCTTCCTCTCTGTCTATTTCGTTCTGTCTGTCTGTCTGTCTGTCTGCCTGTCCTCTCTCTCTCTCTCTCTCTCTCTCTCTCTCTCTCTCTCTCTCTCTCTCTCTCTCTTGACTGTCTCTCGGTGTCTGGATGTCTCACACTGTTTCTGTAATCTCTCTCTCTTTGTTTTTATGTGTCTGTCTCTCCCATACTGGGAACATCACTTATTTTTTTTTAATTTTTAGATAATTGTCTTTTGTGTTTTTAAATCATTATCTTTTTATTCCTATTTAATTACGCTTTCAAATTAAAACTGAATGATAAACCTTTTATACTCTCTAACTTAAATTCTCGCTAAACTGAAGTTAAATTTCTAGTAATCTAAAGATAACTACATGTAGTTTTATAATTTTCACCTTCTATTACATCTAATTAAAATTGTAACCCTGAAGCCTATCGAATACGACATATATTTGAAGGTTCTTGAATACGAACCGGAGAAATCTGATTAAATATATATGTATGTGCGTATTAGTTAAGTGACTAAAACCGCTTTATAAACAATGAATTATATAATAATTTCCGATTAAGTATTTCAGTTACAATGGAAAAGCATGATCACCTACGTTCTACACCCCCGTCATATATATATATATATACTATAGTCATCCGCAGACAGATCTGTTTCGCTGTATCACAGCTCATCAGTACGGTTAGACTCCGTTCGCTTCCTAACCCAGGATTGAAACCCGACCGAATCGGTGTCAGTCGGCGAGCGTCCGGTAGAAGAAGGCAGGCTTTTTAGCGCGTATAAACACTCCCAATAGCTAGAGTGTTCTCATTCATTATCGAATGAGCGATGCGTATATGCCGGAGTAGCTACTGTTTACAAAGTCTCACACTCTTCCAGAGGGCGCAATCAGGGTGTTGAGAGCGTAAATAAATATATATATATATATATATATATATATATATATATTGATGCATGTTTCTTAAATGATATAGACGAGTTTTGCCGATTTATTTTTTGTAAATTCTTTTCATATCATCTGATAAGCTTACTCGCATTATCGTTCAAAGAAGAAATAACATCATAATATTGATACATGTTTTTTCTATTTAAACCTTTCTGAGCTTTCGGCTTACATCAGCCATTATCAAAGACGAAAATTATATCGAGTGTATTAAACAGTTCGCGGATGAACGATATTAGTAGTCGTCTATTTTGTTTACATCGAAGATTTTCAAAGTAATGGTGAACACATGCAGGTGTGCTGGAAGCGAAAATCGCACTACAGCTTGTGACGTCACACATGACCACGCGAGAGTGGGGGCGAGAAGTATTAAGTATAGAAAGCCACTGGGATAACCAATCGCTTCTGTTATCTATTATAGGCATTTAAGAAGGTTTGTGAAGATTTCGTAGTTAATTTTGTTCAACTTAGGTTTCAACTGTTTTACGTATATGGATTCGAGTATTTTTTGTTTTGGTTTATTATTTTCATGTTTAACTATGGTTATATTTTCGATGAGGATTTCGCGGAATTGTGTATGTGGCCTGGTATGTTGCTTTAAATATCTAAAGTTGTTAGAATTATCGTTTAGATGTAGTGTCAAAGGTCTGGAGAGCGAGTTTGTGGTGTGATCAACATAAATATTGTTTAATCCGTCAGAGATATAATTGTTGACTCCGAATTACTAAGGTTAGCCGAAACGTCGTACAAAGGGCAACAAAGATGACGACAATAGTCCGAATAATGTAAATACTGTAAATACTACCTCATCTCAGAAATATAAACAAATAGAATGATCTATTATTAAACGTCGTACAAATGGCCATAAGGATGAGGACAATAGTTCGAATAATGTAAATACTGTAAATGCTACCTTATCTCAGAAATATAAACAAATAGAATGATCTATTATTAAACGTCGTACAAATGGCAACAAATATGTGGACAATAGTCCGAATAATGTAAATACTGTAAATACTACCTCATCTCAGAAATATAAAACAAATAGAATGATCTATTATTAAACGTCGTAAAAATGGCAACAAAGATGAGAACAATAGTCCGAATAATGTAAATACTGTAAATACTACCTCATTTCAGAAATATAGACAAATAGAATGATCTATTATTAAACGTTGTACAAATAGCAACAAAGATGAGGACAATAGTCCGAATAATGTAAATAGTGTAAATACTACCTCATCTCAGAAATATAGACAAATAGAATGATCTATTATTAAACGTCGTGCAAATGGCAACAAAGATGTGGACAATAGTCCGAATAATGTAAATACTGTAAATACTACCTCATCTCAGAAATATAAAACAAATAGAATGATCTATTATTAAACGTCGTAAAAATGACAACAAAGATGAGAACAATAGTCCGAATAATGTAAATACAGTAAATACTACCTCATCTCAGAAGTATAGACAAATAGAATGATCTATTATTAAACGTCGTAGAAATGGCAACAAAGATGTGGACAATAGTCCGAATAATGTAAATACTGTAAATACTACCTTATCTCAGAAATATAGACAAATAGAATGATCTATTATTAAACGTCGTACAAATGGCCATAAGGATGAGGACAATAGTTCGAATAATGTAAATACTGTAAATGCTACCTTATCTCAGAAATATAAACAAATAGAATGATCTATTATTAAACGTCGTACAAATGGCAACAAATATGTGGACAATAGTCCGAATAATGTAAATACTGTAAATACTACCTCATCTCAGAAATATAAAACAAATAGAATGATCTATTATTAAACGTCGTACAAATGGCAACAAAGATGAGAACAATAGTCCGAATAATGTAAATACTGTAAATACTACCTCATTTCAGAAATATAGACAAATAGAATGATCTATTATTAAACGTTGTACAAATAGCAACAAAGATGAGGACAATAGTCCGAATAATGTAAATAGTGTAAATACTACCTCATCTCAGAAATATAGACAAATAGAATGATCTATTATTAAACGTCGTACAAATGGCAACAAAGATGTGGACAATAGTCCGAATAATGTAAATACTGTAAATACTACCTCATCTCAGAAATATAAAACAAATAGAATGATCAATTATTAAACGTCGTACAAATGGCAACAAAGATGAGAACAATAGTCCGAATAATGTAAATACCTGTAAATACTATCTCATCTCAGAAATATAAACAAATAGAATGATCTATTATTAAACGTCGTACAAATGACAACAAAGATGAGGGCAATAGTCCGAATGATGTAAATACTGTAAATACTACCTCATCTCAGAAATATAGACAAATAGAATGATCTATTATTAAACGTTGTACAAATGGCTATAAGGATGAGGACAATAGTTCGAATAATGTAAATACTGTAAATACTACCTTATCTCAGAAATATAAACAAATAGAATGATCTATTATTAAACGTTGTACAAATGGCAACAAAGATGTGGACAATAGTCCGAATAATGTAAATACTGTAAATACTACCTCATCTCAGAAATATAGACAAATAGAATGATCTATTATTAAACGTTGTACAAATGGCAACAAAGATGTGGACAATAGTCCGAATAATGTAAATACTGTAAATACTTCCTCATCTCAGAAATATAGACAAACAGAATGATCTATTATTAAACGTCGTACAAATGGCAACAAAGATGTGGACAATAGTCCGAATAATGTAAATAGTGTAAATACTACCTCATCTCAGAAATATAGACAAATAGAATGATCTATTATTAAACGTTGTACAAATAGCAACAAAGATGAGGACAATAGTTCGAATAATGTAAAGAGTGTAAATACTACCTCATCTGAGAAATATAGAAAAATAGAATGATCCATTATTAAACGTCGTACAAATGACAACAAAGATTTGGACA
>JBBBDQ010002505.1:672500-692500 GCA_037127315.1 Ascarosepion bandense
TGAATTAAGTTTTGTACTGTAAAAGCTATCATAAAACATTATGAATATACTTTTTACTTAGTTACACCTTATCACTTTTGATATACTTATGAACATGTTAAAAATTGGATATTAATGTATTTTTTTATATTTTATATAAAAAAAAAAGATAAAGAAAAATATATGATGATATTATTTCGGCAGAAAAAAATAATACAGTATCAATCTCGAATATATTGAAAATTTGTCCTAAAATCTTTTTTAAGTAATTCAATAAAAATCAAAACAAATTTTTGTTGGGTGAAGTATGTAGGGATAATGAGGAGGAAACATACGTGATATTTTTAAAGAAACAAATTAAAGAATCTATCCAAACTTATTTATAAATGGAACTTTCTCTCTCTCTCTCTCTCTCTCTCTCTCTCTCTCTCTCTCTCTCTCTGTGTGTGTGTATCCGTTACCTATAGACTCCGAAACGGCTGAACCGATTTTCTTGAAAATTTACACAGTTGTACTATAAGCGTCTGCGAGTGTTCTTAGCAAGGTTTTGTGTCGAGGTACCCCCGATAAATATCGAAAATCGATAATAAAAAAAATCGGGTTATAGAAGGAGTGGTCCGATTTTAATCAAATTTGATACACTCATAGACAAAGACATAAGAAACGATATTCAGAAGTTTCAAGGTTGCAGTTCTTACAATAGTGCAGAAAATCGATAATATATATATATATATATATATATATATATATATATATATATATATATATATATAAATCGATACCAAAAAATCAAAATTTGACTTACATCCATTCATTTTTCTTTCAGTCTACGGTTTCGCTTTAACTGGAAACTTTGAGTCTTTCGTGCCAACGTCCAAAACATCTGAGCTCCAGAACCATGGATTAGTTTTAAAGCTTTCATCACACCCGAGCAACGCCGGGCTATACTGCTAGTTTATTTATAAATTTACACATTTGAACTTTCAATAGCGTGTTTCATGACAAGTAATCAAACAGTAAAGGTTCGTAATTTCGATGAATTATAAAAAGGAAAATGTTCATATTAAATACTCGAACACGAAGTAATATTTCGAAATGCTTAAAACAAATTGAGAAAGTTCGTTTCTCATATAAAAGTTATACGGCTGCTTTCAAAATTAATAGAAAAAAGAGATGTTTTAAGGTTTTAGCTACGAATTTGCACGAGAAACTAGATTATCAACTAGATACCACCCTTTTACAGTGAAACCGATAAAATGCAACCGCAACTTCTACTCCGATAGTTTCTTTTCTTGCACTTCCTGACTGTGGAATTCCCTTCCACATGATTGCTTCCCCAACAGCTACAATCTCCAGGAGTTTAAATGTAAGGTCAATAGACACCTCCTAACACACTCGCTCCCATTCTTTCAAACACTCTTCCCACCTGCCCAACCCTCATCCTCGGTATCCTTACCCATCTATCACCTTCCTTCTGACATT
Organism: Ascarosepion bandense; assembly: GCA_037127315.1. Lineage (NCBI taxonomy): Eukaryota > Metazoa > Mollusca > Cephalopoda > Sepiida > Sepiidae > Ascarosepion > Ascarosepion bandense. The sequence continues at coordinate 673,962 of JBBBDQ010002505.1, forward strand.
TCCTATATCTAACCACTCCTTCTCTTTACCTTCCTTATGCGCAATAGTGGCAGTGGAATGCCTTGCTTGGGGTGAAATGATTAAAAAAATGTTGATTAGAGTCTTTGAAATTCTTCAGCTCTCGTGAGAAGCTGATAACGTATAATTTGTCACAAGCGCTATACTGACGCGTGGAACTGTCTTTCTCTCTCATCTCCTTGATTCAACTTTCTCTGCTATTGATATATATATATAAAAAAAAAACCGTTAACATTTTCTCAGTTTGTAAGCCGCCCCCTTTTCATTGTTCAAAGTAAATTTCACATAGGCTCGTTAAACATTGCCTTGGTCTTTTCAGTCCGAAACCAATCCCTTTTCTATTGGTCAAAATAAATTTTCGCACGAGCTCGCTAATTTTTTAAAAAACAGAGTGTTATTTTTATTTCGTATTTGCTACAAGGGCTTCGATAAATACATTTTCTTACAGATTTGACACGAAAAATTAGACAATGAATAGATTATCTATTTTGTAATTATTTACATTTAATTTTTTACTGTGATTTAAAAAATTTCTAGTTGATGATGAAATGAGAGATTTTTATGAGATAAAGATATTTTGAAGCATCTAAAAATGTAAAGTATTGTTACTCACCAGTAATTAAAAAATACTTTAAGCACTCTAATATTTTATTGAATATAGGTATTTAAGATTTATATAAAAATATATTGGTATTTTATATTTATATGAAATACCTATATTGATATAAGTATTTTATATTTATTTTATATTTATATGTTTACATACGTAGATCCTTGTTAAACAAATGTTAAAACATTACCAATAAATTTTGAACTTAGCATAGCTAATGCACATATTTTCTTATAATGTCGCGTATGATATTTACAAAGATCTGCACGTTTCTACACACACGCGCGCGTGCACACACGCACACAAACATGCACACACACGCACATGCACACACACACACATGCACACGCTGACATGCACACAATTGAAAAACTAAGAGTCACCTAACTTTACTAAGTTTTTTCCATTAATGTATAGTAAATAATTTTTATTTAATAACAATATCATTTAACCTCTAGAAATTTATTAAAATTTAAAGGTTCATAAATGATTCTAATGACTTTTTTAAATAAAAATAATTTTTGTAAAAATTAATTATTCATCGATTTTTTTTGTTTTTTTGTTTGTTTTGTTTGAGAACAATAATATTTATAATCTATTTTAGGACTTGTCTTTATAATTAAAATATGGAAAAAAGAATTTAAATATTTGCGGGATAAAAAAATTTAAAAAACATTTTTTAAATAAAATTCTCTAAAAATAAAAATTTCTAAAATAACTTCCTTCCTTGTGAAAAGTTCTCGAAAGTTGAATTAAAATCTGACAATTATTTGATTTTTGCAAGAATTTTCTAAACAGTATCAGTTTCACCGCATAAAGACTTTCCGATTTGCTATATACAATGGCTGTTAACACCAGAGAAATAATATTTTGATATAGAGCGTTGATAGGTATATTTAGTTTGTCTCTTGGCAGATTCATGCTGACTTTGAAGTTTCGGGAGGACAACGTTATGATGTTTGCAAACGGCCCTGACGAGTGAAAACATCATAACGGTGTCCTTATGAAACTTTGTAGTCAGCATGAATCTGCCATATTAAAGAGACAAACACTTTGTACCTTTATGTGTGTGTGTATGTGTGTATGTGTGTGCATGTGTGCGTGTCTGTATATGTGTATGTGTGTATGTGTATGTGTGTGTATGTGTGTATGTATGTGTGTGTATGTGTATGTGTGTATGTGTGTGTGTCCACCATCAGCGACAATTTTATCTTGTGTTGACATAAAACTTTGCTAGACAACGATAACTCTTACCAAAAATAGCAAAAGCAGTTCGTAAATTTGTAATGCGTTTCTATGACGTCACACCGCGTGAGAGCTCGAAATGTAAACAGAACCATATATTTAAATGCAATGTAATGTGTTATGACCAGATTTAAACGTGATTTTATTAAGTGTGGGTTTGGATTTAATGTAGATGGCCTCTAATATCTGAAGGTGGATGTTTTTATGTTAACGTTCTTGTAACCTCTCTGAAGATGACTCACATGAGCCGAAATCTTAGAACCAACTTAATAAAAAATTATCCAAATGTTGGAGAATTTTTGTCTTTATTTTCACCTGAAATTAAAGCCAAAATACGATGTTTAGAATGGCTCATGATTAAGCATAATAGACATTCATTAAATTTAACAGTATATGTTTAGAAATTATATATATATATATATATATATATATATATATATATATATATATATATATATATATTCTGTCATGCTCAGAGAGAGAGAGAGAGAGAGAGGCAACAGCGAGGCTCAGTTCATTCTCTTTACAACAAGTTATGAAAGCTTTTGCTGAGTGTTTGCTCTTTAACAGTGCCTAATTATTATGTCATTTTTCATCATATTTCGATTTCTGCTTTGGTCTCACTACCAACCAAGTCTGCGGGGAGACCTAAGGCAGGTAGTGGCGTGTTGTTATGACTCCATTTCATGTTTTTCTGTCTTCCCTATCATCCCCAGCATTACATAGATAACGTTTTCCTTAGTGTGTGGGCTGTACTTAATAAGACAATTTTTTGTATATCTCTTAAGCTGGGGTTTCCAGGGATTCTTTCAATGTGTTGTTTTGTTCCATTTTTTATCATTCCAAGTGCACCTACTATCACTGGCACAACTCTTGTTTTCAATTTCCACATTTTTTCTATTTCAATTTCCAGGTCTTTATATTTTGACAGTTTTTCAAATTCCTTGGTTGCTATGTTACAATCCGCTGGACAAGCCATATCAATTAATAGACAAGTTTTCTCCTTCTGGTTTTTAACAATAATGTCTGGCCTGTTTGCTTCAATTTTTCTGTCTGTGTAGATGGTGTAATCCCACAGAATGGTTACATCTTCTATTTCTGTAACCGGTGCTGGATGATGTTCATACCAGTGTTTGTTTACAGCTTTTCCATAATGTTTGCACATTGCCCAATGTAAATATTGCCCAACTCTATCGTGGCGATTTTTATATTCGTTTGGGGCAAGCACAGAACAGCCTGAGATTAGGTGGTCTATTGTTTCTTGGTGTTTATCACAAAACCTGCATTTTGGATCCATATTATTATGCATAATATTTGCCTGAAAGTTTCTCGTGAAAAGACTTTGGTCTTGTGCTGCAAGTATAAATCCTTCAGTTTCAGACTTTAATCCAGATGCACGTAACCATCGATGAGTATTAACTTTGTCAACATTGGATTTATTGGCACGTACTGGATATTGACCATGCAGAGGTTTGTCTTGCCAGCGCTGTTTCATCTTTTTCAAGAGCATTATCTTTGGCTTTCATTTTCATATTTTTTGCCGCAATAGTTGGTTCTTGGCTACTGTTTTGCTTTTCTACAGAATCTACTAACTGTAATTCTTGTTTGTATTTACTGCCTTCTTTTATTATTGAATATTTTTTCTTTCTTTCTTCATGTTGCCTTACTAATTGTATCATCCAATCCTTTGTTGTTTCTATGTATGTTAGTAAGCCAATAGTTGTTGTCTTGTATGACAATTCCAGCTGAATAAGACCCCTTCCACCTTCTTTACGGGGTATGTATAGACGGTCTACATCAGCCTTTGGGTGATGCATCCTATGCTTAGAAAGAAGCTTTCTTGTTTTAGCATCCATTCGCCTGATGTCGTTTAGAGTCCAGTTTAAGATGTTGAAGCTATATTGGACAACTGGGATTGCAAGGCTATTAATGGCCATAACTCTATTCTGTGAATTTAATTCAGTTTTTAATATCATTCGTAGCCTTCTATAGTACTCTTTACGCACTATTTCTTTCATTTTTTTATGGTGAATGTTTTCGCTCTCATTTACACCTAGGTATTTATAAGCTTCTTCCGGTTTCAATTCTTTTATTGTTACAGCAGGGTCTAGGCTAATTGAGGATGTTTCTTGTGTTGATCCACGTAAAACTGTAGCTTTAGCACATTTATTCAAATTAAATTTCATTCCAATGTCTTCGCTGAAGCATTTTACAGTTTGCAGAAGACCTTCCAGCTCATTATCATTCTTAGCATATAACTTTAAGTCATCCATGTAAAATAGATGGCTTATTTTCTTTTGGCCTATTTTATAACCACATTCTGTCTTATTAAGTTGACTGGTTAGTGCTATTAATGATATGCAGAATAGTAAGGGAGATAAAGAATCACCTTGAAATATACCTCTTTTGATGTTTATTTCATCAGACTTATAGGTTCCATTTATATGATTGAGGTAAAGGGTTGTTTTCCATAGAGACATGCATTATGTCATTTTTCATCATATTTCGATTTCTGCTTTGGTCTCACTACCAACCAAGTCTGCGGGGCGACCTAAGGCAGGTAGTGGCGTGTTGTTATGGCTCCATTTCATGTTTTTCTATCTTCCCTATCATCCCCAGCATTACATAGATAAAGTTTTCCTTAGTGTGTGGGCTGTACTTAATAAGACAATTTTTTGTATATCTCTTAAGCTGGGGTTTTCAGGGATTCTTTCAATATGTTGATTTGTTCCAATTTTTATCATTCCAAGTGCACCTACTATCACTGGCACGATTCTTGTTTTCAATTTCCACATTTTTTCTATTTCAATTTCCAGGTCTTTATATTTTGACAGTTTTCAAATTCCTTGATTGCTATGTTACAATCCGCTGGACAAGACATATCAATTAATAGGCAAGTTTTCTCTTTCTGGTTTTTAACAATAATGTCCGGCCTATTTGCTTCATTTTTTATTATTATTATTATGTCATTTTTCATCATATTTCGATTTCTGGTTTGGTCTCACTACCAACCAAGTCTGCGGGGAGACCTAAGACAGGTAGTGGCGTGTTGTTATGGCTCCATTTCATGTTTTTCTATCTTCCCTATCATCCCTAGCATTACATAGATAAAGTTTTCCTTAATGTGTGGGCTGTACTTAATAAGACAATTTTTTGTATATCTCTTAAGCTGGGGTTTCCAGGGATTCTTTCAATGTGTTGTTTTGTTCCATTTTTTATCATTCCAAGTGCATCTACTATCACTGGCTCAACTCTTGTTTTCAATTTCCACATTTTTTCTATTTCAATTTCCAGGTCTTTATATTTTGACAGTTTTTCGAATTCCTTGGTTGCTATGTTACAATCCGCTAGACAAGCCATATCAATTAATAGACAAGTTTTCTCCTTCTGGTTTATTATTATTATTATTATTATTATTATTATTATTATTGTAATAATTATGCCGTCAAGTAGAGAAAAATATACATTCTCTCTATTGTAATAAAGGCCGTTGTGTTTTCATTTATGCATATATATATATATATATATATATATATATATATATTTACAAATGAAGAGAAAAATGTATAAGAGAAAAAATAGACAGTGAAAAGGGAGGAGCAGGAAAAAAAAAATATATATATATATATATATATATATATATATATATGTAATCTTCTCAAATTTTCTGCTGTCATTTTTGACGGCAGGAGTACACTCATAGTAATAAAAAGGAATAATTACTTTATAAAGTAATCTACGCCCTATCAATATTAGTCAAGTCTAATGCGAGAGGATATTTTGAAAGCTAAAGACGAAGCTAAGAAGTTCGCCGTCTGAGAATTTGGAATCAGATATTGTTTATTAAAAATGTATTGTTAGACACAGAAGTGATTATTGGTAAATTTGGACAATCATCTTGTGAACGGAAATGAATGCTATTAATATGACAAATTTTCTTTTTATTGACAGTCAGTCAGTCAGTCAAGTGCCATACGTGATACACGCTTTGGACGATCATGTCTCGAAAGAAACATGACTGACTGGGCAGAAGATTATCCCGCAGTAGGTTGCTATTGCTTTCTGCGGTAGACTTGTTGCTAGCCAAGGCTATAGAACCCAATCTGTCGTGTTGTTTGACTTATAGCTAGATGGGGAAGAGATGTATTATATTATTATGTAGTAATTAGTGGGGAATCGGTTTCATATTGTTTTGAAGTAATAAACTGATCCCCCACTTTATGACCAGTATAAGCCTTAATCATTATTCCAACTATTATATTCAGTCAGACAGTTAAGTGCCATATGTGATAAACGCTTTGGGCGATCATGTCTTGAAAGAGACATGACTGACTGGGCAGAAGATTATCCTGCAGTAGGTTGCCATAACTTTCTGCGGTAGACTGGTTGCTGACCAAGGCTATAGAACCCAATCTGTCCTGTTATTTGACTCATAGGTAGACGGGAAAGAAATGTATTATATTATTATGTAATAATTAGTGGGGATCGGTTTCCTATTGCTATGAAATAATAAACTGATCCCCCACTTTATGACCAGTAGTAGTCTTAATCATGATTTAAACTATTATATTCAGTCAGTCAGTTAAGTGCCATACATGATACATGCTTGGGTGATCATGTCTCTTTCGAGAAATGATTGACTGGGCAGAAGATTATCTCGCAGAAGGTTGCTATTGCTTTCTGCAGTAGGCTTGTTACAAGCCAAGGCTATAGAAGCCAATCTGTCGTGTTGTTTGACTCATAGCTAGAGAAGGAAGAGATGTATTATATTATTAAATAATAATTAAAGGGGGATCAGTTTATTACTTCATAACAATATAAAACTGATCCCCCACTTTTTAACCACTAGAAGCCTTAATCATGTTTTCAATTATTATATTCAGCCAGTCAGCTAAGTGCCCTAATTGGAGGGAAATGACGGATTAATACCTTTCTCAAGTGTATTTGCGCATAAGTGAATGAAAGGAATCCAACTGGAATTCGAACTCGGCTCCACGAATTCTCGTTTCAAGCCGATTTCCACTGCACCACAACGCACATTCAATACGTACAGTACATTACTAAAATTACTAAAAAAATGCACATTTAAAAAAATAATTGTACCCTTTATTTTATCTATTTATTTATTTATTTATTTATTTATTATCAGTTAACCTCAAGCAAAGCAAAGCCACTACTGGTGCACCGGGGGGTACAGTGAGAGAGAGAGAGAGACCGAGAGAGAAAACAAGTACAGGGGTGCTAAAGAATGGATGAGAGGTGGATAAGATTCAAGATGGAAGATGGCAATTGACGTTGCATATAAACTTTTGGAGATTTTTAGCTATCAGAGAAGCAAACAAACGAAATAGCGTTTCACAGGCAGGAAGTGCGAAAAAAGAACCTAAGAATAGGAGTCAGTCAGTCAGTTAAGTGCCATACGTAATAGATGCTTTGGGCGATCATGTCTCGAAAGAGACATGACTAACTGGGCAGAAGATTATCCTGCAGTAGGTTGCCATTACTTTCTACGGTAGACTGGTTGCCAGCTAAGGCTATCTGTCCTGTTATTTAACCCATAACTGGAAGGAAGAGAGAGAGAGTAATACCTTTCCCAAAGGTGAATGCAAGGAATTCCACTGGAATACGAACTCGCCTTCACGATTTGTCGTTCCGTGTCGATATCCACTGCACCGCAACGCATATCCTAGAATAGAAGAGGTATATATATATATATATATAATCATATCACCCCGAGCAACGCAGTAAGGCCACTGGTGTGCAGGGGGCTACGTAAGAGTGAATAGATTGGAAAAGAGAAAGCCGGAAACCACGTCCTAAACAGGGAACAAGGGATGAGCCTCTGTTCAATAGACGTGGGTGGAGTGTGAACCGGGCGATAGTTAGTCTATCTACTCCAATTGAGAAAAAAAAAAGAGTAAAAGAATGGAAAAGAGAAAACCGGAAACCACATCCTAAACAGGGAACAAGGGATGAGCCTCTACACCTGTTCAATAGACGTGGGCAGGGTGTGAACCGGGCGATAGATAGATAGATCTATCTACTCCAATTGAAAAAAAAAAAGAAACCAAAGTGAGAAGATAGGAAAAGAGAAAGCCGGAAACCACATCCTAAACAGGAAACAAGGGATGAGCCTCTTCACCTGTTCAATGGACGTGGGTGGAGTGTGAACCGGGCGATAGATAGATCTATCTACTCCAAATGAAAAATAAAAAAAACCAAAGTGAGAAGATAGGAAAAGAGAAAGCCGGAAACCACATCCTAAACAGGGAAGAAGGGATGAGCCTCTACACCTGTGCAATAGATGTGGGTGGAGTGTGAACCGGGCGATAGTTCAGTCTATCTACTCCAATTGAAAAAAAAAGAGATTAGAAAAGAGAAAGCTGGAAAGCGCATCCTAAACAGGAAACAAGGGATGAGCCTCTACACCTGTGCAATAGATGTGGGTGGAGTGTGAACCGGGCGATAGTTCAGTCTATCTACTCCAATTGAAAAAAGAAAAAGAAAAAGAAAAATAAAACGATTGGAAAAGAGGAAGCCGGAAACCACATCCTAAACAGGAAACAAGGGATGAGCCTCTTCACCTGTTCAATAGACGTGGCTGGAGTATTTAACTAATTCAATGATAAAATGTTAAGACCTACATGCCAATCTAGTAGCACAGATAAATTCATGTGGTCGAGGCACCAGGGAAAGAATGTCGTCATGGCATTTTTACCTTGAAAAAATATTTGTAGAAAATATTTGTAGAAGAGGGAAACCAGATAATGTCGGTGAGAAAGTGACTGAAGTCATATGTATTTTCCACAGGCATTTTTCAAATTTTATTTTATTTGTCATGAAAATTAAATGGCAGTGTTGTAGTTGTGTGTGGTGCATCTTTATCTTCTGGTAACCAATATTTTTAGACTCTGTTGTGGTATATCGGCTCAGAACGACAAATCAGAATGCCTAGTTCGAATTCCAGTTGAATTCCTTGCATTCACTTACGCACAAATACTTTTGGGAATGGTATTAATCCGTCTCTTCCCTCCAGTTATGAGTTTAAAAATAGGATAGATTTAGTTCTATAGCCTTGGCTGGCAACCAGTCTAACGCACAAAGCAAAGGCAAACTAATGCGGGATAATCTTCTGCCTAGTCAGACATGTCTCTTTTGAGACATGATCGCCCAAAGCATGTATCACGTATGGCACTTAAAGTGACTGCCAATAGCTGTAAAATATATTAGTGTAATTAGTAAAATTATTTCAGGATCATGGTATCTTGATAATTATGCAAATGAAATGTGCATTTTAGTTTATGCTGAGAAGTTGAAAATATAAAAAGTTATGACCTGATACACTATACATTTGATAAACATCAAAGCAACTATTGGCTGATTTTTTCTTCAGGACATTGAAAACCACAATTTTTTTTTTCCTTTATAGCTCTTATCTCTCTTAAATCCTCCTCTTCTAATAATTAACACAAAATTATGTTCTCTTTCCATTTATTTTTTTTGCATTCTTTGTGTGTCAGATTTTCTTCTTTTTATTGCCAGTCAGTCAGTTAAGTGTCATACATGATACACTCTTGGGTGATCATGTCTCGAAAGAGACATGACTGACTGTGCAGAAGATTATCCCACAGTAGGTTGCCATTACTTTCTACGGTAGACTGTTTGCCAGCCAAGGCTATAGAACCCAATTTTGCAATTTAGCTCATAGCTTGAGGAAGAAGAGATCCATTATATTACATTATTATATTATGTCTAATTAGTGGGGGATCAGTTTATTAATTCATAACAATAAAAACCTACCCCCACTTTATGCTCAGCATAAGTTTTAATTATGTTTCCAACTATTATATTCAGTCAGTCAAGTGCCATACGTGATACACGCTTTGGGCGATCATGTCTCGAAAGAAACATAACTGACTGGACAGAAGATTATCCCGCAGTGGGTTGCCATTACTTTCTGCGGTAGATTCGTTGCCAGCCAAGGCTATGGAACCGAATCTGTTCTGTTATTTAAGTCATAACTGGAGGAAAGAGATGGATTAATACCTTTCGCAAGGATATTTTTACATAAGTGAATGCAAGAAATTCAAATAAGATTTGAACTCGGCTACCCGATTTCTCGTTCCGAGCTGATATCTACGGCACCACAACGCACAGCCTTCTTATTATTACGTGCCCCCAAAATTTCAACTATATATTTTTTGAGAAGACAAAAGTACTAAACTGTTACATAATATTGGTACTACCCTATGGCAGTGAATGCTGGGTAACCTCCTCACAGATGAAGAAGAGACCTGAAGCAAGAGAAATGAGGTTTTACAAAAAGATTCTGGGAATATCATGAACTAAACAAGTAAATAACAACGAAGTTTTAGAGAAAATGGAAACAAAAAGAATACTTACACTTGACATTTAAAAGTTAGTTGAAATTTTTAGAGTACATAATGAGAAAAATAGGGCCTCAGAAATTCGATACTCACAGAACTGATTTTTTTGCAGGTTATTTAAAGCCAAAAAATATTTTTAGATTATAGTTTGAGTTTTGTTTAATGGCATATCAACCATTGTGGGTTATTTAATGTCAAAAAGGTGGGGTTTTAAGGTATTTTTAAAAAGATGTTAGGTTATAGTGAGAAGGTTGATTTAGTCAGGTTTTAATGAATTTTTTTTGTTTTTATTCTTTTTTACTTTAGAAAACTGAAAATGTTTTCTACTTTTGTGTTCAAAAATGTTTTGCTGGGAATTTTTTTCCTTCATAAATGTGTTATGGTAATCATTTTTTCTTCAAAAATGTATTGTTGGTAATATTTTTCTTTCAAAAATGTTTATTTTTCTATTAAAGTTTATTTTTATGTATATATTTCCATAAAAGTGTATCTTTATACTTTCATGGTGTTTTGACACCAGTTTGGGGATTAAGTATTTGGCCATAGCTGGGACCCTAAAACGTGCTACCATTCTGGGTCAAGGTGGACCTGGGAACAACAGCAATTAAGAGGTGGTTCCATGCTCCTCACAACCTCCCAATCAGGGGCCTTGCTGCCGGATGTAGTTTACTGTCATGCCCAGAATTGTTTAGCTTATCAGTTCTATTCCGATATATTAATGATTTACATTATATAAGTCCTACTATTAACCCTTAGCTGTTTGTGGGCAGGAAAAAAGAAACTCGTTCTGGCATTTCACAATTTCGGCTCTCTGATTTTTTCAATTCCATTTCACCACCCGCACACCTCAGCTAACAATATTTGGTATTCCTAAACAGTTACCCATGTAGATATTGATCAACCTCGACAATGTTTAAACTTCATTTATCGTACGAGAAGCGGTCAATAGAGATTCGCAGAATGACGTTTCTATTGGTTACGACAAAAAGCAACAGAAATTAAGATAAACGAAATATACGTAAAAATGAATAATTAGAATAACTTGCTCATACAAATAAGTAATAATGAGTAATAAAAAGGAACAAAAAGTAACAAAAAGTAGTGATACGTGATAATGTGTAACAATAAGTAATATTTTGCAATAATAAGTAATAATGAGTAATAAAAAGGAACAAAAAGTAACAAAAAGTAGTGATACGTGATAATGTGTAACAATAAGTAATATTTTGCAATAATAAGTAATAATGAGTAATAAAAAGGAACAAAAAGTAGTGATACGTGATAATGTGTAACAATAAGTAATATTTTGCAATAATAAGTAATAATGAGTAATAAAAAGGAACAAAAAGTAACAAAAAGTAGTGATACGTGATAATGTGTAACAATAAGTAATATTTTGCAATAATAAGTAATAATGAGTAATAAAAAGGAACAAAAAGTAACAAAAAGTAGTGATACGTGATAATGTGTAACAATAAGTAATATTTTGCAATAATAAGTAATAATGAGTAATAAAAAGGAACAAAAAGTAACAAAAAGTAGTGATACGTGATAATGTGTAACAATAAGTAATATTTTGCAATAATAAGTAATAATGAGTAATAAAATGAAATAAAAAGTAATGATAAATAATAATACGAGATAATGTATAACAATGTGTAATACTGTACAATAATAAGTAATAATGAGTAATAAAATGAAATAAAAAGTAATGATAAATAATAATACGAGATAATGTATAACAATGAGTAATACTGTACAATAATAAGTAATAATGAGTAATAAAATGAAATAAAAAGTAATGATAAATAATAATACGAGATAATGTATAACAATGAGTAATACTGTACAATAATAAGTAATAATGAGTAATAAAAAGAAATAAAAAGTAACAGTAAGTAGTAATACGTGTTAATGAGTAACAATAAGTAATATTGTGCAATAATAAGTAATAATGAGTAATAAAAAGAAATAAAAAGTAACAGTAAGTAGTAATACGTGATAATGTGTAACAATAAGTAATATTGTGCAATAATTAGTAATAATGAGTAATAACATGAAATAAAAAGTAACAGTAAGTAGTAATATGTGATAATGTGTAACAATAAGCAATATTGAGTAATAAAATGAAATAAAAGTAATGATAAATAATAATACGTGATAATGTGTAACAATAAGTAATATTGTACAATAATAAGTAATAATGAGTAATAACATGAAATAAAAAGTAACAGTAAGTAGTAATATGTGATAATGTGTAACAATAAGTAATATTGTGCAATAATTAGTAATAATGAGTAATAAAAAGAAATAAAAAGTAACAGTAAGTAGTAATACGCGATAAGGTGTAACAATAAGTAATATTGTGCAATAATTAGTAATAATGAGTAATAAAATGAAATAAAAACTAATGATAAATAATAATACGTGATAATGTGCAACAATAAGTAATATTGTACAATAATAAGTAATAATGAGTCATAAAATGAAATAAAAAGTAATGATAAATAATAATACGTGTTAATGTGTAACAATAAGTAATATTGTACAATAATAAGTAATAATGAGTAATAAAAAGTAACAGTAAGTAGTAATACGCGATAAGGTGTAACAATAAGTAATATTGTGCAATAATAAGTAATAGTGAGTAATAATAAACAGTAATAATTAATAATGAATTGGTGTTTCGTCAATAGAACTGTTGCTCTATTACAAATATTATACTACAAGAGGTTTGTAAATACAACTGTTCGGAAATGTTAGCTTTTCTTGATTGATTCATTTTCTACGTTTTATCAATTCTTTGCAGGTTATTTAAAGCCAGAAAATATTTTTAGATTGAAAGAATTTTTTTTAATAATAATATTGATTGAGTGATACAAGTCTTACTAATTAAGCCATAGCTAGACGTGGATTTATAGCTAATTATAATTTGATAAACAAACAAGAAATTATAATGTGGATATATAGTGCGGGAGATATTCTATGTTTCAATCAATATATAAACTGATCCCTCACTTTTTGGCCACGGCAGTTTCTATACATTTTTATTCCAGAAAATGTAAATAAATCTGAAAGGCACATCTGTGTTTCATTGATTGATTCATTTTCTATGGCTTATCAACCTTTGTAGGTCATTTAAAGCCAGAGAATATTTTTGGATATTAAAAATATATTTTAGCGATAATAATGATTTCCAACTTTTACTAATTTTTTATTTTAATTTCTTCTGCTTAATCAGTTGATTTGATTGATTGATTGATTGATTGATTGATTGATTGATTGATTGATTGATTGATTGATTTTCTACTGCTTATCAACCTTTTGCAGGTTATTTAAAGTCAAAAAACATTTTTAGATAATAAGAATTTTTTTTGATTGATTGATTGATTGATTGATTTTTTACGGCTTATCAACCCTTTGCAGGTTATTTAAAGCCAGAAAATATTTTTACATTGACAGATTTTTTTAATGTAATAATGGTTTTAGTGATACAAGTTTTACTAATTGACTCATAGCTGGAGGGGTAATACCTTCCCCTTGCGCATAAGTAAGTATAGCGGACTCAACGGGAATTGAAAATCGGCTCTCCGATTATCAATTCTGAGCCATTATCATTACACCACCTGCACACCCTAGCATACAGCATGTGGTAGTTGCAAGTAATCACCCGTCTAGGTATTGCCCAGGCTCGACGTTAATTAACTTCGGTGATGGCACAGAAATCGGTATTTCAACGTGATATGGCCGTAAGCCTTTTTCTTCTCATAAGAAACTGAACTGCTCACGATCACAGCTGATAAAATGTTACGATGGGTTAGATGCGCAGAAGATGGTTCACTAGATAACCTTCTTCTTTTTTTTCTGTATCCTAAAATAATTTAAAAGGATAATGTAAAGTCAAAATTAACAACAAAAAAATAAATAATGGAGTTTCCGTCGTTAATCGAAGGTAATGAAGCAATAGATTAACTTTTAAAAAGAAAATCGACTTGAACAGGGTAGTGACGAATGTGCAGCTTTGGAAACAGCCCTCCACTGTCTGATTGAGATAACATGTCCTTTCTCATTTTAGAAACAAGAGAAAATAGCTCATTAATGTCAATTAGTAAATAACTGAACATTGATCTACTGAAGAATTGAAAGAAAATAAGAACTAAAAAAAATTCTATGTAACAGTTTACAAGGGTGTGATGAAAAGTTCTCGGCCTGATCCACTTTGTAAATATTACTATCTAAGGTGTAGCTATTACAATAATTTAAAGACGCAGGCACAGATTTTAGTATAATTTTAGCACACACACACACACACACACACACACACACACACACACACACACACACACACACACACACACACACACGAAATGATTTGTTTGAACATGATTTTTGATCGATACTCGTATTTAAGTAGATATTCTGCTTTATAATACGGAAATTAACGAAGATTAACAAAACTGGTTATAAACAACTGACAATTTGAAATTATTTGTTTGAACATTATTTTTTTATCAATACTCATATTTAAGTAGATATTCTGTTTTTTAATTAAAGAGTATTATATATTTATATCTACTGGCCTGATTGTTTACGATAAATTTTTATTACGAAAATGTGTGTCATTCGGCAGGATTCGAACCTGCAACCCCTATCCACATATTACACACACACACACACACACACACACACACACACACACACACATATATATATATATATATATTATTCTACTACATCTATAGCACGACCTGAAGTTTCATGCACTATGCAATCACAAAATGCACCTGATGATTGCACGTTGCATGAAACTCTGAGTCGTGCTAGGTACGTAGGATAATATGCATATTTATTAATATATATTTAATAGCTCTGTTATATTACATTGAACGCTGTTTTATTAATACTATAAAAATATTTATATGTGTGTGTGCACCTGCGTATATTTACATATGTATACTTATTGATACCAATACTACTTATATATATTCATCTGCAGACAGATCTGTTTCACTGATTCACAGCTCATCAGTACGTTTAGACATCCGATGGCTTTTAACCCAGGATTGAAACCCGACCGAATTGGCGTCAGTTGGCAATTCTACCTCTAAGCTATGAGCGCTCGGTAGAAGGAGGTAAAGTTTTAGCGTATCAGGTATCATGCGCCAGTAGTTAGAGTGCTCTAATTCATTACTGAATGAGCGATGCGTAGATGCTAGAGTAGCTACTGTTTTTTCAAAATCTACCATTCTTTTAGAGTGCACAATTAAGGTGTGAGATCGTAAATATATATATATATATATATATATATATATATATATATATATATATATATTTAAAATTTAAAATTAATACTATTTATTGATATCAATACTACTTATATATATATATTTAAGTAGTATTGATAACAATATATGTATGTATGTATGTATGTATGTATGTATGTATGTATGTATAAACATGCTTCGTTAAAAACGACCGACAACAAGGAAGATTTTAATAATTTTTCGTGAATTTTTCCAGTATTCTTACATGTTTCCTTTTTGCTTGAGATAAGGCATATAAAAATATTCCATAACTATTGACTTTCCAAGCGATTTCAGTCACTTCAGTGGCCATTCTCAAGAATGTTATGTTTCCGGTGCTGTTATTTTATCTTCATGTTTTGAATGTAACGTAATTTATTTTCTGTTATTGAAAAGCTTTTTAAAAAGTTATCATGTAACACGCGAGACTGTCTATTAAAAAAAATTTTTCAAAGCTCCATTTCCACTGTTAAATGAAGTAAGGTTGATGGTAGGGAAAAAAATTCATGCAGGATATTTTCACTCAAGCGTGTTTCATTAAATAATGTCGATATATTATGTTTATTTTTATAATAATACTTTCTAGTTCTATAAATATCTTCTGCATGTTAAGTTCAAATTTATGAAGGAAAACGCTCTATTTTTTGTTAACCCTAGTAAAATCAGTTTCCACAGAGATCATCTAGCAGACTATCTATTCAAATACGAGTATCGATTAAGAATAATGTTCAAACAAATAAATCAAATATGTCGGTAGTTAAAACCATTTCGTTAATATTCGGGATTTTCCGTAACACACGCGCGTGCGCGTGCGCGCGAGTGTGTGTGGCTGGAATTATAATAAAAATTTGTTAAACAAGTATTGCCTATAGTTTTGTTTGACCACTTAATAATAATAATAATAATAATAATAATAGCATTAACCAGTCAACTTAACAAGACAGAATGTGGTTATAAAATAGACCAAAAGAAAATAAGCCATCTATTTTATATGGATGACTTAAAGTTGTATGCTAAGAATGACAATGAGCTGGAAGGTCTTCTGCAAACTGTAAAATGCTTCAGTAATGACATTGGAATGAAATTCAATTTGAATAAATGTGCTAAAGCTACAGTTTTACAGGGATAACTACAGCAAACATCCTTAATTAGCTTAGACCCTTCTGTAACAATAAAAGACTTAGAGCAAGAAGAAGCTTATATGTACGTAGGTGTAAATGAGAGTGAAAAAAATTCACCATAAAAAAAATGAAAGAAATAGTGCGTAAAGAGTACGATAGAAGGCTACGAATGATATTAAAAACTGAATTGAATTCTTAAAACAGAGTTATGGCCATTAATAGCCTTGCAATCCCAGTTGTCCAATATAGCTTCAACATCTTCAACTAGACTCTAAACGACATCAGACGAATGGATTCTAAGACAAGAACGTTCCTTTCTGAACAAAAGATGCATCATCCAAAGGCTTATGTAGACCGTATATATATACCCCGTAAAGAAGGAGAAAGGGGTCTTATTCAGCTAGAATTGTCATACAAGACAACAACCATTGGATAAGTAATATGCATAGAAACAACAAAGGACTGAATGATACAATTAGTTAAAAAAAATGAAAGCAGAAAGAACAAAAATTCAATAATAAAAGGCGGTAAATACAAAAAAGATTTGCATTTAGTAGATACTGTAGAAAAGCAAAACAGAAGCCAAGAACCAACTATTGCAGCGAAAATATGAAAAAAAAGCCAAGGATAAAGCTCTTGAACAAATGAAAAAATGCTGACAAGACAAACCTCTGCATGGCCAATATCCAGAACGTGCCAATAAATCCAATGTTTATAAAGTTAATACTCATAGATGATTACGTGCATCTGGATTAAAGTCTGAAACTGAAAGCTTTATTCTTGCAGCGCAAGACCAAAGTCTTTTCACAACGAACTTTCAGGCAAATATTATACATAATAATGTGGATCCAAAATGCAGATTCTGTGATAAACACCAAGAAACAATTGACCATCTAATCTCAGGATGTTCTGTA
This sequence comes from Ascarosepion bandense, assembly GCA_037127315.1. Classification (NCBI taxonomy): domain Eukaryota; kingdom Metazoa; phylum Mollusca; class Cephalopoda; order Sepiida; family Sepiidae; genus Ascarosepion; species Ascarosepion bandense. Next base: position 691,560 of record JBBBDQ010002505.1, read on the forward strand.
CTTGCCCCAAATGAATATAAAAATTGTCACGATAGAGAAAGGTAATATTTACACTGGACAATGTGCAAACACTATGGAAAATATGTAAACAAACACTGGTATGAACATCACCCAGCACCGGTTACAGAAATAGAAGATGTCACCATTTTATGGGATTATACCATCTATACAGACAGAAAAATTGAAGCAAATATAAAATGTCTTATCCATTGACTGACATGGTAATAAATGCTAGACAATTTCTTCACGGACGAAGAAATATTTGACGCGATAAAAACGCAGTTCTGTGAGGTATCACGTTATAAAATGTTTTAAGTTTTAAAGAGAAAAATAACTATAGATAAAATGCTGCTTACAATGAAAAAGATACAGGTGAAATTATGGAGTACCTGATAAGTGTAGAAGGTTTAGAATTTGTTTGAATCCCACTGTGTGGTATGGATTATCTCCCCTTATATATATTATGTAAGTATGGAAAAGAAAACTACAAGACTTCCTACAGAAGATAGCTTAAGAGAGACAAGAAAGGACTACAAATAAACTGCAAGAAAACCGAATGCAAGGTCATCAGCAAAAAAAGAAGCCTAAAATGCCAAATACAGATGGGGGATACTAAAATCAAGCAGGTACAAAAATTTAAATACCTGGGAACTGTTCTAACAGAAAATGGAAAGTGCAACGCAGACATCCAAAGGCGAATTGGCATGGCGAAGGACGCGTACGAGAAGCTGAGTAGAGTATTAAGAGACAGGAAAATTTCGCTAGAAGAGAATACTGGATGCTATGTGATGTCAGTTCTCCAACATGGTAGTGAATGCTGGACAATCTCATCAAAGATGAAAGATAAATTTGAAGTAACTGAAATGTGGTTCTACAGAAGGATGCTGCGGATATCATGGATCGAGCATGTGAGCAATTATGAGGTTTTGGAAAGAATGGAA
>JBBBDQ010002505.1:697500-702500 GCA_037127315.1 Ascarosepion bandense
AACATTTGCGGCAGCTGCAATGCCTTAACCACCCCTACTTCCACTCCTTCAGATGGCAGGAAGCATCTAGTCAAATTGACCAGTCCACTACCACCCTTTCCACCTTTTCTTCCTTCCCCTAGGAACCCGAGAACCGTATTGGATGAGAAAGTAATAGGAAGGTCGGGGTAGATGAATATAAAGAATTGTCAAATTTTGGATAGAAAAGAAAACCTTTTACCAAAGAAGTGATCTATCGCTCTTGGATAAGCTATCTTCGTCCCTATCTGAACAGCTAGTACACCTTCAAGCTATATTTGGCTTACATCTTTTCAAAATCAAAAAAATTCTAACGCAAGGGGAATCAGATCTTGAGGCAGTCATTGATGTTAATCTTTATTATTACTTTTCAGAAGGAACTGAATCTCAACCAACATTTATCTTTTTATCTAAAAGAAATACATCAAACTTACCAAAAATCCGAATTGGTGACACTGAAGATTTCATTCAAAAAATTCAAAAAGCTATAAAAGTCATCAGGAAAAACTGCCATCAGTTTAGGGCTGTGACAAACTGAATACCTTCTGTTTTTAGTTTCTAGATACAAAGTTTTATTATAGCATGACAAAATTGCTTCACTCCTGAAATATTTGAAACGCAATTTTATATTCATTCACTTGTTTTTTTGTTTGTTTGTTTTTTTTTTTTTGGAGGGGGGGTATTTCAGCTAACTTGCTTTAAAAGTTTTACAATCCTTATTCTTTTATTCCACAGAAAATTTTGTGAAAAAGAAATTATGTTTGGGTGCTTCGAATGTTTTGACAAACACAAATAATAAATAGTTATTCCTAAAATAATACTATTCTTATTTAGAAATAATTAATTCAATATATGTTTATAGATATCTGTCTATATTCCATTTTTAAACGAGTTATTTCGCTACCCAGGTTTCTACCATGAGTGATGCCTTCAAATGATTTTTAATAACTGATTTTACCTTTTACCGTCTTTCTTTTTAAGAACGCTCTTGTAACGGTGTTTTATTTGAACGTTCACGTGGCAGGGAATTTATGAACAAGCAATTTTTAAATTAAAACGGATTATAGCGTTTTCATCCATGGCTGTATTAACCTAAAAGGTATTAAAACTAAGTATTAAACAATATATATATATATATTGTTGACATTATGATACATCTCAGAGCATAGATGGTTATTCTACGGAAATTGCCATCTCTGCTCTGAATTGTATCGTAATGTCAACAAATGTAAACAGACAATGTTACGGAAAATCCCGAAGATTAACGAAATATTTTAACAACCGACATATTGCAATTATTTGTTAGAACATTATTTTTAATATAGAGTAGATATTCTGTTTTTAATCAAACAGTATATTTATTTCACAGGCCTGATTATTTACGATAAATTTTGTTCGGCAGGATTCGAACCTATGACCCTAAACGACATAGAGGAAGCCACTAATTGATCTGGCACGTCTTAGACCACTCGACCACAAATAATAGCATAGACTAAATGAAGTCAAATCAAGCCTATATAACACAATTTTCGATTATATATATATTATATATATATATAAACATTCATTCTCTGTGCATATAATACTTATATTTATTATCAACAAATATATTACATGGAAAAATGCGCACATGAAAAGTAATATTCTTAAGATTATCTTAAACCTGGAAAAGAACGGGACAAGATATTAAACTGGAAAAGTAAAAGACAAAAGTATTTCAGTGAAGTAAAAAATAAGAAATTTCTTACTTAAAATATTCAAATTTTAGTTTTAGCTGCAATAAGAAATTTCTTATTTTTTTACTTCACTAGAATATCTTGTCCTTTATTTTTCAAGGTTTAATATTTTGTCCTGTTCTTTTCCAGGTTTAATATAATCTTAAAAATATTACTTTTCATGCGCGCATATATCCTAATGCATATTATATATATATATATATATATATATATATATATATATATATACTAATGCATATTTTAATTACTTAAACATTATTTCTAGTGGATACTCGTATTTGAGTAGGTGCTCCATTTATTTATCAAACAGTATATTTATTTATTTTCGGATACCAACCTGAATATTAAAAAAATCTTATTAAAGAAAAATAGGCAATCTCCAGCAGGATTTGAACTCGCGTTTCCCTAGATGCCTTTAAACACAGATTTTTCTCAGACTCTTGAGTTTCTCTTTAAATAGACACATCTGCTGAGTTTGGTACCCTAATGTATTGTTTAATAAATAGAAACGGAGCGTCTGCTCATATATAAGTATCCACTGTAAATGACGTTTGAAGTGATAAAAGAACTGTTGGATAAATAAACAATTCATCCCTTTCTTTACAAATTAATGCGCACGCGCACACACACACACACACACACACACACACACACACACACACACACACACATTTATCTGTAAATTCAGATAAAACTTAGAGGAAAAATAGCCATTTTCAACATATCATTTTAAGACATGCATTCTCAACCCCATATAAACAAAGAATGAGTGAAATTTCTGGAGTTTTGCACTAGTAAAGGAAAGGGTTGAGAGATATTGGTTTTTATAGAGTTAAGCTAGCGGAATTTTAGTAGTAATTTCTTCTTAGGTAGTTAGGGGTATATGGTGTGACCCTTGAGTTAGTAGTGTTAGATGGTGGGGAAGTAAATGTTTAACCATTTTTTTTAAAAAAAAACCTTATTGTGACTAATTGGAAGAATAGGATAATTATTGCAATTTATACTCATTTCTATGACGACACATACTCATGATCCTCCTGCCTTTATTTAGGAGTATATTCTGGTATTTAAATTTCAAAATTTAAAATTTTTCTCTATTGGTTTTTATAGGGTTAAGCTAGCGGAATTTTGGTAGTAATTTTTTCTTTGGTAGTGAGAAGCATGTGGCTTGACCCTTGAGTTAGTAGTTGTAGGTAGTGCTTAGACTGCCTAGCCAAATTAAAATGAAACCTTGTTGTGACGAATATATATACTCTTTGATTAAGATTTTATGGTAACGTGCATTGTTACAATCTAATTACTGGTTAGGTTCTTGTCTGCTTTTCCCCAAACGAGACTCTGCCCTTCGGCATAGCCTCGTCTCGGTTCTTCTCTTCCCGAAAGCAAAGAGTCTGCCATGGTTGTGTTCGATTGGATGGTTCTCTCGCAGGATCAGATACATGGATATGAAAAATAAACAACAGAGGCTAACAACAAAAGCTGGGACTCTAATTTAACTAAATTTAATATACAGTAACAATGATACGAGGAAATATGTCTGTGTTGAAGTTTCTGTACAATGTATGCGATATGAGGATACAAAAAAAAAATTTAACTTTCGTTCGTAGACTTAAATAAAAAAATACACTTTTTTCTTCTCTCTTTTTCTTTTATATCTTAAATTTTCTTTACCTTTATGTCTGTTCTTTACTTTCTTTTCAAAGTTGCAAACTTCTGTTGCCAAATGATGTTCGTTTCCTTTACGTAGTCTCGACAGCATAACATTTTTCTTTCAGTCGTAAAAATTTAATGTTGACTCCTAAGTTTTCCTTAACAGACAATCATGCATGCCCTTACGTTCGGTAATTAACACATTTAGTAATTTACTACTGCCTTTTAGTTTGTGACCATTTAGTGAATCAAGTAAATGTCCGGATGTGACGTGGGATTAATGCTAGTGAGTTGGATGCAATATTTGGTTTCTTCATGAAGTAATCTCCTAATATGTCGTTAACATAAAAAAAAGTAGTGTGTATTACGAGAATTTCGCTGTCCAACGGCTTCTTAAGTTTTTCCGGTGCAATCTTTTATACTGGGTACGGAACACCGCACGTGCTATTTTTAGCCATCAGTCGATCCTGTTTCAGAGGGTCATTTTCTAGCAGATGTTAATTTGACTGCTGATTTCGTAAGGTCACCGGACAGAGAGAGAGAGAGAGAGAGAGAGAGAGAGAGAGAGAGAGATTGTTTATTGACCTTATGTCCGTGAGTAGGTAACAATATATATAAATATTTTTTTTTTAATCATATCACCTCGAGCAAGGCGGTAACGCCACTGATGCGCAGGGGACTACGTAAGAGTGAAAATATTGGAAAAGAGAAAGCCGGAACAACATCTTAAACAGGAAAAAAGCGACGAGCCTCTTCACCTGTTAAATAGACGTGGGAGGAGTGTGAACCGGGCGATAGTTTAGTCTATCTACTCCAATTGAAAAAAAAAATAAATAAAAGAAGAGAGTGAAAAGATTGGAAAAAAGAAAAACCGGAAACCACATCCTAAACAGGAAACAAGGGATGAGCCTCTTCACCCGTTTAATAGACGTGGGTGGAGTGTGAACCGGGCGATAGTTTAGTCTATCTACTCCAATTGAAAAAAAAAGAAAAGAAAAGAATGAAAAGATTGGAAAAAAGAAAAACCGGAAACCACATCCTAAACAAGAAACAAGGGATGAGCCTCTTCACCCGTTCAATAGACGTGGGTGGAGTGTGAACCGGGCGATAGTTTAGTCTATCTACTCCAATTGAAAAAAAAAAAAAGAAAAGAAAAGAAAACAGTAAAAAGATTGGAAAAGAGGACAAGAAGAAACGCTACACTTAGTTGAAATGTTTCATCCTTTGAGGAATTTTATCAAGTCAAATATAGTATTTATTTTGTTGCCTGTGTTTATATACAAGAGCGAAGCTGTCATTGGTTTATGAAATTATGTAAATTTGATAACGTTCATGAATATTTATGAGATATTTGAAACGTCAGTCAAAATATGGAGGACACAAAGTGCCACAATTCAAAGTTTGGTAAGGTAAAATAAGCCAGTAATATTCAATAATTTTGTTTATTAAATAATAAATTAATATTGTTTTAAATTGTGATCAGATTATTCTGGTTGGGGATGGATGTATGCGCTGTATATCTTCAAAAATATGTGGTTATGGATTTAACCTTTTTCTTTTCAATCTTTAATGTCTTTGTGTTCATACATTTTGGTT
>JBBBDQ010002505.1:1340000-1393618 GCA_037127315.1 Ascarosepion bandense
CTGTCTGTCTATCTATCTATCAATCTCTGTCTGTCTATCTATCTATCTATCTATCTATCTTAGTCTATCTATCTATCTATCTATCTCAGTCTGTTCATATCTATCTATCTATCTATCTATCTCAGTCTGTCTATATCTATCTATCTATCTCAGTTTGTTCATATCTGTCTATCTATCTATCTATTTATCTATCTCAGTCTGTTCATATCTATCTATCTATCTATCTATCTATCTCAGTCTGTTCATATCTATCTATCTATTTATCTATCTATCTCAGTCTGTTCATATCTATCTATCTATCTATCTATCTATGTATCTATCTATCTCAGTCTGTTCATATCTATCTATCTATCTATCTATTTATCTCAGTCTGTTCATATCTATCTATCTATCTCAGTCTGTTCATATCTATCTATCTATCTATCTCAGTCTGTTCATATCTATCTATCTATCTATCTCAGTCTGTTCATATCTATCTATCTATCTATCTCAGTTTGTTCATATCTATCTATCTATCTATCTCAGTTTGTTCATATCTATCTATCTATCTATCTATCTCTTTACATATCTATCTATCTATCTATCTATCTATCTCAGTTTGTTCATATCTATCTATCTATCTATCTATCTCAGTTTGTTCATATCTATCTATCTATCTATCTATCTATCTATCTATTTCTCAGTTTATTCATATCTATCTATCTATCTATCTCAGTTTGTTCATATCTATCTATCTATCTATCTCAGTTTGTTCATATCTATCTATCTATCTATCTATCTATCTATCTATCTCAGTTTGTTCATATCTATCTCTATCTATCTATCTATCTATCTATCTATCTATCTCAGTTTGTTCATATCTATCTATCTATCTATCTATCTCAGTTTGTTCATATCTATCTATCTATCTATCTATCTATCTATCTATCTATCTAATTATGTCAGTTGAGATCTATCTATCTATCTATCTATCTATCTATCTATCTATCTATCTATCTCAGTCAGTTCATATCTATCTATCTATCTAGGCCTGTTTATATCTATTTCATTCTGTCCATATATATCTAGATAGATATGAACAGACTGAGATAGATAGATAGATAGATAGATAGATAGATAGATAGATAGATAGATAGATATGAACAGAATTAGATAAATATAGTAGGGTCAGTTAGCCCCCCTTTGTGAGAAAAAAGAGCACCATGACACAATTCAATCCATCAGAAATTTGAAAATGGTATGCTGTACTGCTTGGAACCATGCCTGAAGCCACAATATGAACATTTCAGTGAGTGTGGGTGCCAATCTGAGGACAGTGTAGAAGATTTGGAAAAAGTTGGATGAGTTTATTGGTGATGTCAAATGTATTTAGAGTGATCATTAGTGATGGCAACATTATGCCTTCATTCAACTTCCCACAGAGAATCAGACTCGACAAGGAGACCTACACCATTTCTTGAGGAGGTAGTGCTGCTAGAGGTCAAGATGTATATCCATGGATATATAATATCACACACTGAGAGTTGATGTTAATAAAATAGTGCTCAATGTACAATAACAGAGCTATAATTTATATATTAACAATATACATTTCTTTTCTTCACTAACTGCACAATGCTATCTTCAAGTGTGGATTGAGTTATCAATCATCACTGAAAGATTGCAATGCGTATGAAACTTAGATTTGTACTAAAAGTATATTTATACAAAACTAGACAAGGATGCATCTTTTCAATGAATTTAATTAACACATATGATAAGGCAATCCTAATAAAAATAGAAGTCCTACCAGGATTTATTATTGATGAGTACAACCTCAGTGACAAAAAATATTAAGATGATATATTACATTGTAAATGGTATATTGTATATATTGTATTCATGTACATTGTAGTGCAATGGCTACCAGCTTGGAATGAGAAATTAGAGCTGAGTTCAAATTCCAGTCAAATTTGTTTCATTCACTTACACACAAATACCCTTGGGAAAGGTATAAATCCATTATTTCTCTCTCCATGTATATGTTGAATAGCATGACAGACTGGGTTCTATAGCCTTGGTTGGCAGCTAGTCTACTGCAGAAAGAGTAACCTACTGCAGGAAAATTTTCTGCATAACCAGTCATGGATTAAAAGAGACATGATTGCCTAAACATGTATCATTTAGGTGACTGATATTGTATATGGTATAAATGGTATATTGGCAGATTCAGAAAGAAAACTGTAGAAAAGTTTTTGATTTTTAGTTTAGCTCTTTTAATCATTCCACTCCAAGCAAGGCAAAAAAGTTACTAAGATGCAAGGGATTACTGAATGTTAAAGAATATGAGAAAAAAAACAGTAAAGAGAGAACAATAAAAGAACAGGAATTAAAAAGAAAAAAAATAATGACTGACATTGCATTTAAAATCTTTGAAGATCAAAGTTAGCTGGGGAGCAAGAAGCCAAAAGAGAGTTCCTCAAGTGAGATGTGTGATTGAAGAAACTATTAGCATAGAACTTACATTTACATCTAGTCATTTCATTGATCTAGCAGCCAATCTATTGCTGTGCTTAAATTAATAGTCTCTGAGTACCAATGACCATGAAAGTATTTTCAGAAAAGGCACAGGGAAACTATATTGCCATAGTAAGAAAGTGACTGAAGTCATGATACCAGGTCAGAACCATTATCATAGCAAATTCTTCTTTGAATTCTCTAAAGAATCTCTAAATATATAGCAGGATCACCAGCTCAGATGTGGCAGCAATTTTCAAAGCAAGTACAAACTAAGAAAACACAATGGATCGAATTTTGTAGCTTCAGACTTTTCCACATCATGTTAGTGGAAAGCGTTAGTCTGAAAAGTTGCAGTGAGTCACTCACCTGATGATTAGTATTAGTCATGCTGATAAAAGGTAATAAGGTTTCTCTCAGGTGATTTCATTTTAAAGGCATTAAATCAACATTATTTGCCCCATTAAACAATAGGTTGTAAGTTATCTTTTAGATCAGCTTTCAATTTGATCAAATATCAAACTAATCAGACACATTAAGATAGGAGTAAATAGTTGCATTATTAGCATAGATACTAAGTTGAGAACTGATGATATTAGGAAAATTGTTGATGAAAATTGGAAACAATGTAAGTCTAAGGATAGAGTCCTCAAAAAAACCTGCATTAATACAAAAAGATCTAGAACAGTAGCCATTTAATTCACTTTTTATTTCTTGAATTGATCAGAAATGTTGAATCAGCTCTAAAATTTATCAGAAATACCACAATCTTTCAACTTGTGAAGAATGCCAGCATGTCAAACCCTGATGAAAACCTTTGAGATATCAAAAGCAACAGCCTGAGCTTGACCTTTCTTATCTAACACTTGACTCTTTCAGCAATAACCACTAACACATCAGCAATTTACCTAGAGAAACAAGAGCCAGGTGAAATGCTTAACCAATTCAAAGTTGGTTATAGATACTAAGTTGAGAACTGATGATATTAGGAAAATTATTGATGAAAATTGGAAACAATGTAGGTCTAAGGATAAAGTCCTCAAAAAGACCTGTATTAATACAAAAAGATCTAGAACAGTAGCCATTGTAGGTCCTTTTTTCCAATTTGATCAATTATCAAAATAATCATACATATTATTAAGATAGGAGTAAATAATCGCATTCTCAGCATAGATACTGAGTTGAGAACTGATGCAAAGAGATATATAGACTCTGAGAAATAATTGCATTAATGCAAAAAAAAATTCATAAAGGAAAGTGAGAATAAAGTAAAAATCATTAGTTGTAAAAACCAAGAATATACAGTTGTCAGCAAGAGGGATAGCTCAATCAGTTAGTTAAATGTCATGCATGAGATGCACTTTGGACAGTCACATCTCTTTCAAGACATGACTGACTGGGCAGAAGATTATCCCATGGTAGGTTGGCATTGTTTTCTGCGGTAGACTGGTTGCCAGCCAAGGATATAGAAGCCAATCTGTCCTGTTATTTCACTTATAGCTAGAGGGGGAAGAAATGTATTATATTATTAAGTAATTAGTGGGGGATCAGTTTATTACTTCATAACAATATAAAACTGATCCCCCACTTTATGCCCAGTAGAAGTTTTAATTATGTTTCCAACTATTATATTCAGTCAGTCAGTTAAGTCCCATACGTGGTACACACTTTGGGGGATCATGTCCCAAATGAGACATGACTGACTGGGCAGAAGATTATCCTGTAGTAGGTTGCCATTGCTTTTTGCAGTAGACTGGTTGCCAACCAAAGCTATAGAACCCAATCTGTCCTATTATTTGACTTATAGCTAGAGGAGGAAGAGATGTATCATATTATTAAGTAGTAATTAGTGGGGGGGTCAATTTATTACTTCATAACAATAGAACTTCATTATTGTTCACATGTTTGAATTCTTGCATCTTTTCTGCATCACCACATTTTTGGTTGCTTCTCCTTTATCTTTGAGGAGATTGTCCAGCATTCGCTGCCATATCGAAGGACAGACATCACATAATAATCCAGTACCCTCTTCTTTGTTTCTAGCAAAATTTTCCATGTCAATTCACCTTCAGATCTCTGTGTCGCACTTTCCATCTCCTGTTAGAACATTTCCTAGGTATTTAAATTTTTTACTTGCTTGATTCTAGTATCCCCTACCTGTATTTGGCATTTTGGGTTGCTCTTTTTGCTGATGACCATGCATTCAGTTTTCCTACAGTTTATTTGTAGTTCTTTTTTGTCACTCTCTTCAGCTACCTTCTGTAAGAGGTCTTATAGTTTTTTTTCCATGTTTGCAATCAGCACTGTATCATCTGCGTATCTTATGTTGTTGAAATTGTGGCCTCCGATGACAAATCCTAGCATAGCATCTAGGGTCCTCAAAATATTCTCACTGTACAAGTTGAACAGATCTGGTGAAAAAAAACATCCTTCCTATCTTTGTAAATCTGCTGAAATTGTTACATGTCTGCATGCAGGCAGTTTGCTGCCAGTAGAGATTCTTGATTACTCTGATCCACCATTAAAGATAATATTATCTTGTGTTGACATAAAACATTGCTATGCAATGGTAACAGTCACCAAATAGCAGATACAGGTCATAAATTTATAATGCAGTTCTATGCCGTCACACCACAGGAATGACTGAAATCTTAACAACACATCCACATGTCTAAATGCTATGTAATGTGTTGTGACTAGATTGAAATGTGATTTTATTGAGTGTGGTTTGCATTGATTTAATGTAGATGGCCTCCAATATCTGAAGGTTCTTTTTACTGTGTGTATATGTGTGTTATTGTGTTATTGACTAAAATCGGTCTAATAGTAAGTACATGGCTGTTTTCCTAAGAAATTTCTTAAAAAAACATAACCATGTACATAATATTAAACTATAAATTAAAGACAAAATATGATGTTTAGAATGGTTCTTGATTAAACATAATATACATTCATTGTCTGATATATTTAACTATAAATATATTTAGTGTATCGAGGCAGCAAATAATTTTAAATATAAGAGACAATGTTAAATATAAGAGACAATGAATGTCTATTATGTTTAATCATGAGCTGTTCTAAACGTCGTATTTTGGCTTTAATTTCAGTTGAAAATAAAGACAAAAATTCTCCAACACTTGGATAATTTTTTATTAAGTTGGTTCTAAGCATTCGGCTCACATGAGCCATCTTCAGTGAGGTTATTAAGACGGTAACACAATAACATCATTGGTGATGGTGGATGTTATTGTGATACCATCTTAATAACCTCTCTGAAGATGGCTCATGTGAGCCGAAAGCTTAGAACCAAATTAATAAAAAATTATCCAAATGTTGGAGAATTTTTGTCTTTATTTTCAACTGAAATTAAAGCCAAAATACAATGTTTAGAACAGCTTATGATTAAACATAATAGACATTCATTGTCTTATATATATATATATATATATATATATATATTACAAGTAGTACAAAATAATGGGTTAGCAGTCCACCATTTGTAGGGATTTACTTTATTAAGAGTGCTCAATACTTAGTAGAGCATAATATACAATATTTTTATTAAAACTTTAAGATAAAAACATAGCTTACTGTAAGACAAGAGCCGTTGTCTTTGCCGCAGTCCGATGAGGTGCTAATTAGATAGTAACAAAAAATGACGATGCTTGTATTGCATTAAACTATGATTTTATTATAAAATTATAATAAAAATATTACCATATGTGTGTGTGTGTGTGTGTGTGTGTAATAACCTTTATTATATTTTTAGGCTTATACCATCCTGCTTGTATAAAATTGATGATATTTTCATTTTTTGCTGAATGTGTTTAACAAATGTAGTAAACCATTTCAGTTTTGATCACCTAAAAATCCAATTATGATTCATATTCTATAAAGGCAACAAGTCAACACCCAACAATTTGCTTTATGCTGGACTAACAGGTTCACCTAAGACTGCACTTGTGTTAATTTTTTCAGCAAAGTTCAAAGGTGATCATATAGTAATGACCCAAGGAGTGAAACTAGATCAGCCTTAATTAAACTTTGTTCATTTGATTACTAATACACCTGCTAATTAGCAATATTCTTGTATTATTCTACCACTGTTCTGTCCAAGTCTATGTTTGTTTAATCGTTACTGCTGTTTTGATGAACTCATACATACACCTGTGTAGGTGAATGTGTGTATGCATGTATGTGTGTGTTTATCACTGTTGTTATCTTAATTATTCTATCTATACATTTGGATATATATTTTATATAACAAAACAGTATCGAAGAAACTGAATGACAAAAGTATTACTGGCAGATTTTCTAATATTGCATTGCAGAATACCTACTTACAAGAGTGATAGAATAAAAAGACTCAATGAATTTGGCAAGATCAAAAACAATTTATAATAATGATAGAAAGTAAAAGATACTAAATGAATTCGGCAAGGTAAAAAAAAATATACCTACTTGTAATAGTGATGGAAAGAAAAAACTCAAAATGAATTTGACAAAAAAAATATACCTACTTGTAATAGTGATGGAAAGAAAAAACTCAAAATGAATTTGACAAAAAAAATATGCCTACTTGTAATAGTGATGGAAAGAAAAAACTCAAAATGAATTTGACAAAAAAAATATGCCCACTTGTAATAGTGATGGAAAGAAAAAACTCAAAATGAATTTGACAAAAAAAATATGCCCACTTGTAATAGTGATGGAAAGAAAAAACTCAAAATGAATTTGACAAAAAAAATATGCCTACTTGTAATAGTGATGGAAAGAAAAAACTCAAAATGAATTTGACAAAAAAAATATGCCTACTTGTAATAGTGATGGAAAGAAAAAACTCAAAATGAATTTGACAAAAAAAATATGCCTACTTGTAATAGTGATGGAAAGAAAAAACTCAAAATGAATTTGACAAAAAAAATATGCCTACTTGTAATAGTGATGGAAAGAAAAAACTCAAAATGAATTTGACAAAAAAAATATGCCTACTTACAATAGTGAAAAAAAAGACCCTAAATGAATTTGGCAAAATAAAACATTGCCTACTTACAATAATAGCGATAGAAAAAAAGACTAAATAAATTTGGCAAAATATATGCCTCCTTACAATAGTGAAGGAAGAAAATACTCTAAAAGAATTCAAATAAGATTAAAAAAAACCCATATTTACAATAGTGCTTGATAACAGAAGACACTAAATGAATTTGGCATAATAAAAAGTACCTACTTACAATAGTGAAGAAAAAAAACCCTAAATGAATTTGGCAAAATAAAAAAGTAACTACTTACAATAGTGATAGAAAAGAAAGACTAAATAAATTTGGCAAAAAAATATGCCTACTTACAATAGTGAAGGAAGGAAACACTCTAAAAGAATTCAAATAAGATAAAAATAACATATTTACAATAATGATGGAATTTGGCAAAATAAAAAAAAATACTATTTACAATAGTGATAGAAAAAAAGATTCTAAATGAATTTGGCTAAATAATGAAATACCTACTGACACTAGTGATGGAAAGAAAAAGACTGTAAATGATTTAGGCAAAATAAACAAATACGTACTTACAATACTGATGGAAATAAAAAGACTCTAAATGTTTTTGTAAAATAAGAAAAAATGCCTACTTACAATAGTGAGGGAAATAAAAACACTCTTAATGAATTTGGCAAAATAAAAAAATACCTACATAAAATGGTGATAGAAATAAAAAGCCCCTAAATGAATTTGGCAAAATAAAAAAATATCTACTTACAATAGTGAAGGAAAAAAACATTCTAAATGAAATTAGTAAAATAAACAAATACCTACTTACAATAGAGATGGAAAGAAAAAGACTATAAATGAATTTGGCAAAATAAACAAATACCTACTTACACTAGTGATGGAAAGAAAAAGACTGTAAATGAATTTGGCAAAATAAACAAATACTTACTTACACTAGTGATGGAAAGAAAAAGACTATAAATGAATTTGGCAAAATAAACAAATACCTACTTACAATAGAGATGGAAAGAAAAAGACTGTAAATGAATTTGGCAAAATAAACAAATACCTACTTACAATAGAGATGGAAAGAAAAAGACTGTAAATGAATTTGGCAAAATAAACAAATACCTACTTACAATAGAGATGGAAAGAAAAAGACTGTAAATGAATTTGGCAAAATAAACAAATACCTACTTACAATAGAGATGGAAAGAAAAAGACTGTAAATGAATTTGGCAAAATAAACAAATACCTACTTACAATAGAGATGGAAAGAAAAAGACTGTAAATGAATTTGGCAAAATAAACAAATACCTACTTACAATAGAGATGGAAAGAAAAAGACTATAAATGAATTTGGCAAAATAAACAAATACCTACTTACAATAGAGATGGAAAGAAAAAGACTGTAAATGAATTTGGCAAAATAAACAAATACCTACTTACAATAGAGATGGAAAGAAAAAGACTGTAAATGAATTTGGCAAAATAAACAAATACCTACTTACAATAGAGATGGAAAGAAAAAGACTGTAAATGAATTTGGCAAAATAAACAAATACCTACTTACAATAGAGATGGAAAGAAAAAGACTATAAATGAATTTGGCAAAATAAACAAATACCTACTTACACTAGTGATGGAAAGAAAAAGACTGTAAATGAATTTGGCAAAATAAACAAATACCTACTTACAATAGAGATGGAAAGAAAAAGACTGTAAATTAATTTGGCAAAATAAACAAATATCTACTTACAATAGTGAAGGAAAAATACACTCTAAATGAAATTAGCAAAATAAAAAAAATTCCTACTTACAATAGAGATGGAAAGAAAAATGCTGTAAATTAATTTGGCAAAATAAACAAATACCTACTTACAATAGAGATGGAAAGAAAAAAACTGTAAATGAATTTGGCAAAATAAAAAAATACCTACTTACAATAGAGATGGAAAGAAAAAGACTGTAAATGAATTTGGCAAAATAAAAAAATACCTACTTACAATAGAGATGGAAAGAAAAATACTATAAATGAATTTGGCAAAACAAAAAAATACCTACTAAACAATACTGATGGAAGGAAAAAGACTAAATGAATTTGGCAAAAAAATATGCCTACTTACAATAGTTCAGGAAGAAAACACTCTAAAAGAATTCAAAGAAGATAAATAAAACTCATATTTACAATAATGATTGATAGCAAATACACTAAATGAATTTGGCAAAATAAAAAAATACCTACTTACAATACTGATGGAAAGAAAAAGACTATAAATGAATTTGGCAAAATAAAAAAATACCTATTGCAATAGTGATGGAAAAAAATTACTCTAAATGAATTTAGCAAAATAAAAAAATACCTACTTACAATAGTGATGGAAACCAAAAGACTATAAATTAATTTGGCAAAATAAATAATACCTACTTACTATAGTGATAGAAAATAATAATCTAAATGAATTTAACTAAGATAAAAAACATATCTCCTTACATTATTGATGGAAAGGAAAAAATTCTAAATGAATTTGGCAAGATAAAACAAAATTTTAAATGCAGAGAACATCTTAAACACTGTCCTCATAAAACTTCAAAGCCAGCATAAATCTGCAGAGTTAAAGAGTAAAATTCTTTGTACTTATAACAGCTCTATTTCCACCCCAATATCAAGTACTTTAAGAGAAAAACCTGCTTGCCAAAATACATTTTAGCAGTAAAACCAGTGAAAAACAACATCTTTGCTGCTAAACATTATCACAGTTAAGCATTATATATATATATATATATATATATATGGTAATATTTTTATTATTAGTTTGTACTACTTCTAAGATATATATATTGATGGTTTAATTACTTAGTTTCTCATCATAATAAGATTAGAGTAGTGCACATTTGCATTAAAAAGTGTTCAATACAATTATATTGTAGAACTTATGGATATTTCTCATTTGTAAGCAAGTTATTGCGCAACCTAGCTTTCTACCATGAGTGGGGTCTTTAGGGGATTTTCAATAACTGAGTTTACTGTTTACCGTTTTTTTAAGACACCACTCATGGCAGAAACTTAGGTCATGTAATAACTCATTTACAAATAGAAAAAAAAAAATATATATATATATATATATATATATATGATGGGTGGCCATTCATATCAGAGGATGCCCATTTACCAGGGTGAATAGCTAATCCCCATTGCAGGTATATGTTCAGCTACATTTGTGTTTGTTCAATACCCACAGAGCCTGGCTTGAGGTTTACATTGAAACTGTGCTGAGTGGACCATAATTACAGATTCTGGGAAAAAGCTCATTACCTTGCATGGTCAGAACAAGGCCAGCACACTCAAACTCTCAGTCTTATTGACTTTTTCATAGTACAACTATGTATGTGTGTGTGTGTGTAATCAGTTGATCCCAAGCAAGGCAATAAGGCCTCTAATATACAAGTGTGATAGAGGAAGACAGTGATCTACTTTCCTAACTGGCTTTTATGAATGGATGGTAGAATGGTGGATGGAAGGACTTAACAAAGAGAGAAAAACTGCAAAAAAAATTTTCCAGGATTTTTTTTTTTGAATCTATGTGTGTGTGTGTGTGTGTAATCAGTTGATCCCAAGCAAGGCAATAAGGCCTCTAATATACAAGTGTGATAGAGGAAGACAGTGATCTACTTTCCTAACTGGCTTTTATGAATGGATGGTAGAATGGTGGATGGAAGAACTTAACAAAGAGAGAAAAACTGCAAAAAA
Organism: Ascarosepion bandense; assembly: GCA_037127315.1. Lineage (NCBI taxonomy): Eukaryota > Metazoa > Mollusca > Cephalopoda > Sepiida > Sepiidae > Ascarosepion > Ascarosepion bandense. The sequence continues at coordinate 1,351,239 of JBBBDQ010002505.1, forward strand.
AATTTTCCAGGATTTTTTTTTTTGAATCTATGTGTGTGTGTGTGTGTGTAATCAGTTGATCCCAAGCAAGGCAATAAGGCCTCTAATATACAAGTGTGATAGAGGAAGACAGTGATCTACTTTCCTAACTGTCTTTTATGAATGGATGGTAGAATGGTGGATGGAAGAACTTAACAAAGAGAGAAAAACTGCAAAAAAAATTTTCCAGGATTTTTTTTTGAATCTATGTGTGTGTGTGTGTGTGTAATCAGTTGATCCCAAGCAAGGCAATAAGGCCTCTAATATACAAGTGTGATAGAGGAAGACAGTGATCTACTTTCCTAACTGTCTTTTATGAATGGATGGTAGAATGGTGGATGGAAGAACTTAACAAAGAGAGAAAAACTGCAAAAAAATTTTCCAGGATTTTTTTTTGAATCTATGTGTGTGTGTGTGTGTGTAATCAGTTGATCCCAAGCAAGGCAATAAGGCCTCTAATATACAAGTGTGATAGAGGAAGACAGTGATCTACTTTCCTAACTGGCTTTTATGAATGGATGGTAGAATGGTGGATGGAAGGACTTAACAAAGAGAGAAAAGCTGCAAAAAAAATTTTCCAGGATTTTTTTTTTGAATCTATGTGTGTGTGTGTGTGTGTAATCAGTTGATCCCAAGCAAGGCAATAAGGCCTCTAATATACAAGTGTGATAGAGGAAGACAGTGATCTACTTTCCTAACTGGCTTTTATGAATGGATGGTAGAATGGTGGATGGAAGAACTTAACAAAGAGAGAAAAACTGCAGAAAAAATTTTCCAGGATTTTTTTTTGAATCTATGTGTGTGTGTGTGTGTGTAATCAGTTGATCCCAAGCAAGGCAATAAGGCCTCTAATATACAAGTGTGATAGAGGAAGACAGTGATCTACTTTCCTAACTGGCTTTTATGAATGGATGGTAGAATGGTGGATGGAAGAACTTAACAAAGAGAAAAACTGCAGAAAAAATTTTCCAGGATTTTTTTTTGAATCTATGTGTGTGTGTGTGTGTGTAATCAGTTGATCCCAAGCAAGGCAATAAGGCCTCTAATATACAAGTGTGATAGAGGAAGACAGTGATCTACTTTCCTAACTGGCTTTTATGAATGGATGGTAGAATGGTGGATGGAAGAACTTAACAAAGAGAGAAAAACTGCAGAAAAAAATTTTCCAGGATTTTTTTTTGAATCTATGTGTGTGTGTGTGTGTGTAATCAGTTGATCCCAAGCAAGGCAATAAGGCCTCTAATATACAAGTGTGATAGAGGAAGACAGTGATCTACTTTCCTAACTGGCTTTTATGAATGGATGGTAGAATGGTGGATGGAAGAACTTAACAAAGAGAGAAAAACTGCAGAAAAAAATTTTCCAGGATTTTTTTTTGAATCTATGTGTGTGTGTGTGTGTAATCAGTTGATCCCAAGCAAGGCAATAAGGCCTCTAATATACAAGTGTGATAGAGGAAGACAGTGATCTACTTTCCTAACTGGCTTTTATGAATGGATGGTAGAATGGTGGATGGAAGAACTTAACAAAGAGAGAAAAACTGCAGAAAAAATTTTCCAGGATTTTTTTTTTGAATCTATGTGTGTGTGTGTGTGTGTAATCAGTTGATCCCAAGCAAGGCAATAAGGCCTCTAATATACAAGTGTGATAGAGGAAGACAGTGATCTACTTTCCTAACTGGCTTTTATGAATGGATGGTAGAATGGTGGATGGAAGAACTTAACAAAGAGAGAAAAACTGCAGAAAAAATTTTCCAGGATTTTTTTTTGAATCTATGTGTGTGTGTGTGTGTGTAATCAGTTGATCCCAAGCAAGGCAATAAGGCCTCTAATATACAAGTGTGATAGAGGAAGACAGTGATCTACTTTCCTAACTGGCTTTTATGAATGGATGGTAGAATGGTGGATGGAAGAACTTAACAAAGAGAGAAAAACTGCAAAAAAAATTTTCCAGGATTTTTTTTTGAATCTATGTGTGTGTGTGTGTGTGTAATCAGTTGATCCCAAGCAAGGCAATAAGGCCTCTAATATACAAGTGTGATAGAGGAAGACAGTGATCTACTTTCCTAACTGGCTTTTATGAATGGATGGTAGAATGGTGGATGGAAGGACTTAACAAAGAGAGAAAAGCTGCAAAAAAAATTTTCCAGGATTTTTTTTTTTGAATCTATGTGTGTGTGTGTGTGTGTGTAATCAGTTGATCCCAAGCAAGGCAATAAGGCCTCTAATATACAAGTGTGATAGAGGAAGACAGTGATCTACTTTCCTAACTGGCTTTTATGAATGGATGGTAGAATGGTGAATGGGTGTGTGTGTGTGTGTGTAATCAGTTGATCCCAAGCAAGGCAATAAGGCCTCTAATATACAAGTGTGATAGAGGAAGACAGTGATCTACTTTCCTAACTGGCTTTTATGAATGGATGGTAGAATGGTGGATGGAAGGACTTAACAAAGAGAGAAAAACTGCAGAAACTCATACAAGACAGAAAATTTTGGAGTTTGAGTTTTGTTTAAAGGCATATCAACACCTCTGTGGGTTATTTAATGCCAAAAAGGTGGGGCTTTAAAGGGATTTTTTTTTTTAATCTATGTGTGTGTGTGTGTGTGTGTGTGCAATCAGTTGATCCTAAGCAAGGCAATAAGGCCTCTAATATACAAGTGTGATAGAGGAAGACAGTGATCTACTTTCCTAACTGGCTTTTATGAATGGATGGTAGAATGGTGGATGGAAGAACTTAACAAAGAGAGAAAAACTGCAGAAAAAATTTTCCAGGATTTTTTTTTTGAATCTATGTGTGTGTGTGTGTGTGTAATCAGTTGATCCCAAGCAAGGCAATAAGGCCTCTAATATACAAGTGTGATAGAGGAAGACAGTGATCTACTTTCCTAACTGGCTTTTATGAATGGATGGTAGAATGGTGAATGGGTGTGTGTGTGTGTGTGTAATCAGTTGATCCCAAGCAAGGCAATAAGGCCTCTAATATACAAGTGTGATAGAGGAAGACAGTGATCTACTTTCCTAACTGGCTTTTATGAATGGATGGTAGAATGGTGGATGGAAGGACTTAACAAAGAGAGAAAAACTGCAGAAACTCATACAAGACAGAAAATTGTGGAGTTTGAGTTTTGTTTAATGGCATATCAACACCTCTGTGGGTTATTTAATGCCAAAAAGGTGGGGCTTTAAAGGGATTTTTTTTTTTAATCTATGTGTGTGTGTGTGTGTGTGTGCAATCAGTTGATCCTAAGCAAGGCAATAAGGCCTCTAATATACAAGTGTGATAGAGGAAGACAGTGATCTACTTTCCTAACTGGCTTTTATGAATGGATGGTAGAATGGTGGATGGAAGAACTTAACAAAGAGAAAAACTGCAGAAAAAATTTTCCAGGATTTTTTTTTTGAATCTATGTGTGTGTGTGTGTGTGTAATCAGTTGATCCCAAGCAAGGCAATAAGGCCTCTAATATACAAGTGTGATAGAGGAAGACAGTGATCTACTTTCCTAACTGGCTTTTATGAATGGATGGTAGAATGGTGGATGGAAGAACTTAACAAAGAGAGAAAAACTGCAGAAAAAATTTTCCAGGATTTTTTTTTGAATCTATGTGTGTGTGTGTGTGTGTGTAATCAGTTGATCCCAAGCAAGGCAATAAGGCCTCTAATATACAAGTGTGATAGAGGAAGACAGTGATCTACTTTCCTAACTGGCTTTTATGAATGGATGGTAGAATGGTGGATGGAAGAACTTAACAAAGAGAGAAAAACTGCAAAAAAAATTTTCCAGGATTTTTTTTTGAATCTATGTGTGTGTGTGTGTGTGTGTAATCAGTTGATCCCAAGCAAGGCAATAAGGCCTCTAATATACAAGTGTGATAGAGGAAGACAGTGATCTACTTTCCTAACTGGCTTTTATGAATGGATGGTAGAATGGTGGATGGAAGGACTTAACAAAGAGAGAAAAACTGCAGAAACTCATACAAGACAGAAAATTGTGGAGTTTGAGTTTTGTTTAATGGCATATCAACACCTCTGTGGGTTATTTAATGCCAAAAAGGTGGGGTTTTAAGCTGTTCTTTTATGTTCAGTTATAGTGAGAAGGTTGATTTAGTAAAGATTTAATGAAATTTTTTGTTTTTATTCTTTTTGGAAATATCTTCTAGTTTTGTATTCAAAAATGTTTTGCTGAGAATAATTTTTTTCCTTCAAAAATGTTTTATAGTAATAATTTTTTCTTCAAAAATATATTGTTGGTAATATTTTTTCTTCAAAAATGTATATTTTTTCTATAAAAGTTTATTTTTATACTTTCCTAGTGTATTGACTCCAGCTTTGGGGTTAACTGTTTGTCTACAGCTGAGACCCTGAGAACAACAGGAATCAGGAGCCTTGCTGTCAGATGCAGTTTAAAGTCATGTCCAGAACCAGAAAGTTATGGAGAGCCATAATTTTCTGCATAAAATAAAGGAATGCAGTAGATAGAAGAAGAAGAATGTTTTGATAGCATCCAAGACACATTGGCTTCCCAGGTACACTCCTAATTTATTTCCTTTTTTTTATCATTTCACCTCAGGCAAGGTAATAATGTCACTAAGACTCAATCAGAGTAGGTAATGCCACCCATTGCCCTGTTGTTTTCTGTTTAGAATTGGGTTTCTGCTTCCTTCTCCTTAAGTCTTCTCATTCTTCCAGAAACCCAATTCTAAAGAGAAAACAAGGGATAAACCTCAATACCTGTGCAAAAGACTGAATAAGGAGTGCAAATCAGGCAACAGGTAAACCTATCTACTCCCACTGGGAAAAGAGAAAAAATTACTGAATAAATTTTCAGATTTCAAGCAGAAAATTTAGACGTACATAGTTGATATAACCACCTACCAAAATAGGAAAAAACATTGAAGGAATGCATGTGATTCTCTACTCCAGTTCAAAAGACCAGAGAGGAGTGTGAACAGGGCAATGGGTGGCATTACCTACTCTGATTGAGGAGAAAAAATAAACAATTAATAAAAATATTTCAGAGTACTTGTGAAGATGTTAAGCACACAGAGTTGAAGAAAACTATTAAAGTAAAATAATTTATAGAAAGGACTTTAATTTCAGAATCTTCAATGATAAATTTACATCCGGGTTCATATAGCATCTCACCTTTCTTCTCCCACTACCAAAGAAGAAATTACTACTAAAATCCTGCTAGCTTAACCCTATAAAAACCAATAAAGAAAAATTTAAAATTTTGAAATTTAAATACCAGAATATACTCTTAAATAAAAGAAGGGCGATCATTAGTATGTGTCGTCATGGAAATAAATATAAATTGCAATAATTATCCTATTCTTCCAATTAGTCACAATAAGTTTTTTTTTTAAAAATTGGTTAAGCATTTACTTCTCAACCACCTACCACTACTAACTCAATGGTCATGCCACAAACCTCCAACTACCTAAGAAGAAATTACTACTAAAATTCTGCTAGCTTAACCCTATAAAAACCAATATCTCCCAACCCCTTCCTTTACTAGAGCAAACCTCTGGGCTTAGAATTTTTCCTTACTCTTTGTTTATATGAGTTGAGAATGCATGTCTTAAAATGACACGTTGAAAATGTTCTATTTCCCCACTAAATTTTATCTGAATTTATATATATATATAAATATATATATATATATGAGATAACAATATATATTTTCATATATCAAGAACAGTATTGGGGAAAAATGTATGATGAAGTGGAGAAAATTTACTTGTGATGTGTTTTGTCCTTGAGGACTTAATTGGAATAAATTTGTTATGTTGGTACAACTCCACAGGTGAATAATTTTTAGAATTAAAATTTTTTTTTTTTAGAATTTGTTTCTAAAAAATTCTAAAAATAATTTTAAAAAAATATGAAACATTTCTAAAATCTTCAGCACCCTTCATTCTTGCGCATGACTTTCTATTTGATAAATGCAATAGAATTTATGTTTGCCAATGGCCATTACCCTTCTTCTCAGATTCCAAAGACACACACAAAGATTCTTTTGCTTAAAATGACATAATAAAAACACTATAAAAGAATGCAAAGAATGTCAATATATAGCTGAAATGACACCCACATACAGAATTACAAAAATCTAGTTATTTGTCAATAATGACTATATATTATGACTGCAATAAAGTATAAAAAATTTAAAGACAAGATTGAATATATCTTTACCTTGAAAAGAGGCAACACCCAAAATGTTTTTTTTAATTTCTTATGCGAAATATAATTTTATTGCCAAATCAATCAATTTTTTTATTGCCAAATCAATCAAAAAACTTTTTAACAAATGTAAAGAACAACATAATTGTTTAAGTTTTATGTATTTTAGAGGCTGTTTAATAGCTGAAGGAGACCCTCTTCAGCATGATGGTCAAAATGCACACGTTATGATTCTTAAGTGCAGGTTTTCAGCACAGATTACAGGCTTTAGTTACTTGCAAAATTGGTCAAATGTAATCTACTTTTCTCCAATTTTTCAACCTTAGAATAATCTAAACATAATAATACATTTCTACTATTTGACTATGTTCTAGTAAGCTAATATCAGGAGAATGCAGAATTTTCAATACTGATTTTCAAGACAATAAGACAGGTTTGCTTACTTGTACCACACAATCTACTTTTTTTTTTTTAATCATTTCACCCCAAGCAAGGCATTCCACTTCCACTATTGCGCATTGGTTATATAGGTGAAGGTAAAGAGAAAGAGTGGTTAGATATAGGAAATGTCAGAAGGAGGGTGATAGATGGGTAAGGATACCGAGGCTGGGGGTTGGGTAGATGGGAAGAGTGTTTGAAAGAATGGACGCGAGTTAGTGTGTTAGAAGGTGTCTATTGACCTTACATTTAAACTCCTGGAGATTGTAGCCGTCAAGGAAGCAAGTATGTGGAAGGGAATTCCACAGTCGGGAAGTGTGAGCTTATTACCGTGATACTTTCATGGCAAAGTTTAGTTGTTTGTGCACTTTGTGGGAAATATTACATGAACTTGGATAATACATATTTGACCGCTTTGAAAGCAGTGAAATATGTATTATCCAAGATACTAATTGAAAAATCCTTTATAAATATTTATATATATATATATATATATATATCAAATCAAGCCTATATGACACAATTTTTGATTCTATGGAAATAACCATCTCTACTCTAAAATGTATCATAATGTCAACAAATGTAAACAGACAATGTTACGAAAAATCCCGAAGATTAACAAAATGATTTTAACAACAAACATATTGAAATTATTTGTTTGAACATTATTTTTAATCAATTCTCATATTTGAGTAGATATTTTGTTTATAATCAAACATTATTATATATTTATTTCGACCAGACTGATTATTTACAATAAATTTTATAGGAGAGAACCAATCTGAGGTTGGAGACGCAGGTTGCACAACACGTCCCCGCAAATATACATTCGGGTAGCCCTGTTAGATCTATAAGAACAACCCAGGCTGTTCTGGATTTAGCTATTGGCCAACACCTGCTGGAAAGTCAGGCATGTGCTCTCTGTATGAGGACAATTGGTTTACTGTTCTGCACAGTGCTCGATCAGCCCATTATCTGTGTGTTTTGGAGGCTGTTTGCCTAAAACTCCAACAGCCAAGCCTGTGCAGGCAGAAGGAGTGATTCATTTGCTCTTTACAATTACTGGAGGGTTTGTGAGCGTTACAATGTTTCCTTTTTATCACTCTTATGGAGTTGTGTGTTTACACCCTGCTTACATTTTAATGAAGTTATTGATTAAAGTTTATTTTTAAATGAACTCCATCTTTCCTCCCATTTTTGTAAGTAATCCTTTGTTTTCCTTTGTCCTGTATTAACCATTTATAATAAAGCCAACGTAAGCCCTTGAAGAGTGTTGGCCAAAAGGTTCCGCGTGTTGGGTCAAGTATAATGACGTCTATTTTATTTAAAGTAATTAGTTCTTTCTGTAGGTACAAATCTTTGTTTGTATATATATATATATATATATATATATATACTGCTTATATACAACACGTTAAAATTTCCCTTCTCTGATTCCATGCATTGATGGCATTGATGACTTAGGGAGTAGTGACTCCGACTGACACCAAATCGGTTGAGTTTCAATCCCGGCCAGAAGCAAGTGGATGAGTCTAGCCACACTGATGAGCTGTGATACAGCAAAACAGGCTTGTATCTGGATGACTAATATATATACATATATATATATATATATATATATATATATATATATATATATATGAAATGAATTGTTTGAACATTATTTTTTATCTATACTCATATTTAAGTAGATATTCTGTTTTTAATGAAACAGTATTATATATTTATTTCTACCGGCCTGATTATTTACGATAAATTTTTATTACAAAAATGTGTGCCATTCGGCAGGATTCAAACCTGCGACCCCTATCTATATAGGGGAAGCTACCATTAAATTGTCGGTTGCTTATAACCAAGTTTCATTAAAATTCGTTGATTTCCGTAACATGTTTATATATATATATATAGTCATCTGCAGACAGATCTGTTTCGCTGTATCACAGCTCATCAGTATGGTTAGACATCCAATTGCTTTTAACCCAGTATTGAAACCCGACTGAATTGGTGTCAGTTGGCGATTCTACCTCTGAGCTATGGGTGCTCAGTAAGAGGAGGCAAACTTTTAGTGTATGATGTATCATACGCCAGTAGCCAGAGTGCTCTAATTACATTAGAGGGAGATAATGCATGACTTCCAATCAAGGCATTACTATGCAAGGAATGAGAATGATATACCCCAGTGATTGTAATAAAGGGTTCGGTTTGAAATTCCTACCACCTGAAGAAGGCCAAAGCTTACAACTGCCAAAAGATCATACAAATGGCAACAAACATGAGTACAATAGTCTGAACAATGTAAATACTGTAAGCCTCTTTGTATATTAATTTCCTATTAAGCCATTTTCTAAATTACTAATATTTCTTGACACCATTGTAATAATATACAAACATATTCCACCTTTTGGCCATCAACTTTTGGACCACTCTGTATATTATATTTTAAAAAAAAAAATCCAAAAGGAAAAGCAGGAAGGTAAATCCCAAAGACCCGATTCTATTTAATATTAATATTTCATCCAATCATCCAAAAAATATTTTAAAACAGCTACCCAATAACATAAATAATAGGATTAACCATTTATCATCAAACATCAAAAATTTCAATGAAAATAAAGAAATTTACAACAAGGCCCTTCAAAAAGGTGGATTTAAGAACAGATTAACATATAAAAAGCCTACAATAGACTTCGAATCATCTAATACAAAAAAATAAAAATACTTGTAGAAAAAGAAAGATAATTTGGTTTAAATCTCCATACTGCAAACTAACAAATATCAATATTGGTAAATATTTTCTCAAATTAGTAGACAAACATTTTAATAACAGCAATCCTCTACAAAAATTTTTTAATAGGAACACTCTAAAAATTAGCTACTCTTATACCCCAAATATGGACAACATTATAAATTCTCATAATAGGCAAATTCTAAAGAATTTATGTAATACTGACTCTGGGACCAGAATTTGAAGTGAATGCAATTGTACCTCCGTGGATACCTGCCTGGTGGAGGGTAAATGTAAATCCACCCAGGTAATTTATGAAGCTCACATTTCACCATCTAAAAACAAGAAAAACTACTGGACTTATATTGGTATGTCCGTGGGGCCTTTTAAGCAAAGATATTACGATCACAGGTATTCTTTTTTGAACCTGGGTCAGAAATACCAGACAGCCCTTTCATGGAGATTCTGGAAAATGAAGAAAGGAGGGCTGGACCCTGTAGTTAGTTGGGGATTGATAGGTTCAGCCCGAATTCCGAGGAATTTTCGTGATAGGTACAATCTGTGTCTGCAAGAAAAAATACTAATATTAAAGTACCCAAACCAGCACCTACTCTTAAATTTAAGAACAGAATTCATTAGTAAATGCCGCCATAAGGTAAAATTTGTGAACATTTAATATTTAAGTTCTAAATTCAGTTTTTAGGAGAGAATATATAAATTAAATTTTTTTTTTTTATTAATTAAATTTTCAAATGTAAATTTTGATACCCCTCTACCTTCCTTTTCCTTTTTCCTATTAATATCTACCTTTTAAGAAATAAGGATACTAAGACTAACTTAACCCCTAATTTTTCCTGCATGTATATATATTTTTCCCCACACCTAAAATATTAAAAAAAAAATTCTTTTTAATAATTTTTAATAAATTTTATAATTTTTATAAATTTTATTTTATTTTAATTTAAATCTAGGTTTATAATTATTTAAATTAATTCAATTAAATTTAAATAAATTATATGTCAGTTTTTAACCCCAAATAAATTTTTATAAAAATCTTTTTTCTAATAATTTGATATCCATTTAAAAACACTAGTTTTGTTAACACATCCCTAGTGTTTCTACATGTATGAAATTTATTTTTCTTTCTTTTTCTTCTTTTTTCTTTTTCTTTTTCCCTTTTTTTTCCATTTTGTTTCAGCCCTCTTCCCATTAAAACACCACTTCTTTCTTCCCTTTCCTCCTTTTTAGAGCTAGACATAGCCAGATTTTTAAATTTTTCACTTACAACTCAAACTAAAAGTAATGTTGTCCAAAATCTAAAAATAGACATTAATACCATGTATCTGTTTTTTTTCCGTGACGTAAATTTTTGAAATTTTTTAACTTCCGCCAGTAATATCATTTTATTTTGAGTATAAGTTGCCAATGATGCATGAAATCTCTCTTAAGGTTTTCATGTAGAAATGATCATACAATGGTTTTGAACTTCGAAATTTATTTTATTTTATAATTGGCTCTGTAATTTAAATATTAATTACATTGAGCCCTTCACCTGTATCAATTAATTAGGATCGGGTCTTTGGGGTTTACCTTCCTGCTTTTCCTTTTGGAATAAAGTTTTTTTAAAAAAATATTTTGCTCCTACCCTTGGTAGTTGAGCTCTCTTGGTTTGATCCCGGATATTTTTCAATTACTGAAATTCACTAAAGATTTGCTCCGGAATATTCCTTGAAGAATATACCTTACCCTAATCTTCATTCTTTTCTCATTCCCCTCACTGAAAAAATTGATAATTTCGTGAGGAGGCTATGATGGAAAGCATACTTCTTTCTTCATTCAATTTTATACATATATATATATATATATATATATATAATTTTTTTACTTTAAATTCAAAAAGGATGAGCAAATAGGTAAAATCCCAAAACCCAATCCTATTAGTATTAATTTTATTAATATTAAAATTGATGAAGGTGGAGGGCTCAGTGTAAATAATATTATCTATTTACAGAGTCAAATATAAAAAGTAATTAAAAATTTCATTGGATTTGGTGAGAAAATTTTTGCTTCTTTAACAATGGTTGAAAACAAAACCTTTATTAATTCAAATAATTAATAAAGTTTTTGTTTTCAACCATGAAAAAAATGACAGACCAGATATTATCATTAAGTTGTTTATATAATTCTTCATATGTTATGATTTTTTTTTACATAACTCAAATTACATAAGAATTGTCCAAAGGTTTTGTACTTTCAAGCGCTTTTGGCTATACTTTTAGTATTTCAAACTATAGTAAAATATAACTTAGTACTTGTTGGCAAGTACAGCAGCCAAATGTTCCCTGTGATTGGTTACTAAATTTTTATAGAGCCCATGGGGGATTTTGGCCCACTCCTCTTCACAGATCTTTTCCAAATCCCTAAGGTTTGCAGGTTGTCATTAGGCAACTTGAAGCTTTAGATCCCTCCACAGATTCTCTAAAAGATTAAGATCTGGAGACTGACTAGGTCACTCCATTACCTATTTTCTTCAGCTGTTCATTTGTTGCCTTAGTCATATGCTTTTGGTCATTGTCATGCTGGAACACCAATCCATGTCCAATCTTCAGTGTCCTGGATGAAGAAAGGAGGTTTTCACTCAAGATTTTCCCTGTACTTAAACCCCATCTATCTTTCTCCTGACCTGGGGTAGTTATTCTGTCCCCTTATCATTGATATAGTCCCAAAGCCTAATGTTTCCACTACCATGCTTAATGGTTGGAATGGTATTCTTGGGATTCAAGCCAGATTTTTTTTCCGCCAAATAAGGTGAGTTGAGTTGATGCCAAAAAGCCCAATTTTAGTCTAACAGCACTTTCTCCCAACTCTTCTCTGAGTCATCCAGGTGCTCATTTATAAACTTCAGATGGGCCTTTACATGTGCCTTCTTGAGCAGGGGGACCTTGCGGGCACTACATGAATTCAACCCCCCCATAACATAGTGGTCATCTTGATGACTGTGTCCCAGCTGCCTTGAGATCATCAACAAGCTCTTAACACATAATTCTGGTTTGTTCTCCCACCTTTCTCCTCATCAGGTTCACTTCATGTTGGGAGATCTTGCATCGAGCTTCATTCAAGGGAGATTGATAGTCAATTGGTGTTTCTTGCATTTTCTTGTTACCATGCCAACAGTTGACTCCTTCTCACCTATCTGCTTACCAATCATCTTGCAGCTCATTCCAGTCTTGTGCAGGTATACAATTTTTTCTTGATTTTCTTAGACAAGTCTTTTTTCTTGAAATTCTTTCTTCTAGATAGAATAGATTCTGATTCATTGAAGTATTCTGTGAACTAGTGTCTTTTATGCAGGTAATGAGTATTTGATTAGGAATAATAATTCACTAATGGGACTAGTCTATAAGCCTCCTGGTCACATAACTGGTCTGTGGTGCCTGAATCATTGCTAGTTGGTAGGTAGGTGATGAAATATTTACTTTTTCAATAAAAAAAACAAATAAATGTTCAAAAATTATATAATGTGATTTTCTAGAATTTTGTTTCTTTTATATTCTCTCTCTCACTTTTAAGACGAACCTTCTTCTTCTTCTTCTTCTTCTTCTTCTATGTGCCCTGTCCCTTCAGGACGTAGGCGATGATATTGTCCAGCATTCACAGCCGTATTGAAGAACTGACATCACGTACGAACCTACCCTGAAAATTATAGACTCTTCCCATTTTTGTAAGGTGACAAACTCAGAAAATCAGCAGGGGATGAAATACTTATTTTCTCCATTATATATGTGTGTGTGTGTGTGTGTGTATAATCATAAAACAGTCATGTCACCACTGGATATTGACTTCAATATACACTTTATATATATATGTATATATATATGAAATGAATTGTTTGAACATTATTTTTTTATCGATACTCGTATTTAAGTAGATATTCTGTTTTTAATTAAACAGTATTATATATTTATATCTACTGGCCTGATTATTTATGATAAATTGTTATTACAAAAATGTGTAAAATAGATATAAATATATAATACTGTTTAATTAAAAACAGAATATCTACTTAAATATGAGTATCAATAAAAAATAATTTTCAAACAATTCATTTCGAATTGTTGGTTGTTTATAACCAAAGTTTTGTTAAAATATATATATATATATACTATATTATATATTAATAAATATACATATTTTACCTCCTCGGTAGCATGAATCATAATTTCATTCACAAGATAAAATATAGTTTTGAGGTTTTTTATATTTATGGGTTAAAGTATTCAATATATATATATTGGCAACAACAATTATTGACTGAAATAAATTTATTACGGAAATATGACCGGTGTTTAAAGTTTTTCTTAAAAGAAAACAGTATATATATATATATATATATTGAGCACTTTAACCTATAAACTCGTAAGAAAGAAAAAAAAACTCAAGACAAAAACACTAATGCGCTCAATATGAAAGCAGAGCAAACAAAGACAGCAAATCTAAGCAAGAGCTAACAACTGACCACGGTTTCAGCTAACGACTCATCAGGGAAATGTGGTCGGTTGTTGGCTATTGCTTATATTTTCTGTCTTTATACACACACATATATATCAATTCATCCCAAGCAAGACGGTTTTACTGCCACTGGTATGCAGAGGGTTACATACAAGGAAAATGATGAGAAAAAGGGACACGTTATAGGGAGTGTCAGGAAGTGGGTAAGAGAAGGATGTGAATACTGGTGTGATAAGAGTGGAGTGGACATAGAAAAGAGCATGAGAGAAAGGATGCGAGTCAGAGAGATAGGAGATGACTATTGACCTTACATTTAAATTCTTGGAGATTGTAGCTGTTGGGGAAGCAAGTATATGGAAGAGAATTACACAGGCGGAAAGTGCAAGAAAAAACTGATAGAGTAGAAGTTGCGGTTACATTTTATTGGGTTCACTGTAAAATGGTGGAACCTAGTTGCTAGTCTAGTAGCTCAAGGAAAATCATGCATAGGGGGCACCACTGAGCTAAATTCATCGAAGCAGAAGCTGTGAAAATATTTGTGGAAGATATATATATATATATATACATATATATATATATCAACATGCAGTGTGGGTATAGAAGAATCCAAAGGAGTATCCTGTACATACAGTGGTAGGATAACTCTCTAAGAGAGCTCTAAACATATATGCATATAAATACATATAGAGAAAATATAAGAAAAATTAAGGTGGACACGTTATTTCATGGTGAATCTGAAGTATAGGCCTATTTCAGGCGGACCATCATCAGCTTCTGTCTTTATTTTACAAATGATTTTACATGAAAAAATTTACCATGAAATAACGTGTCCACCTTAATTTTTCTTATATATATATATTTACATATATTTTACAAAGGCAAAACAGGAATGTTATAAATAGATTGCACTATGTAAAATATAAAAAAGACACAAAACAGAGACAGCATAAAATATAAGTAAAAAAAATCTTCATATGTTACTGATTTCTGAATATCTTGGAAATGTTACTGTCTGAAGAATGTGAAAAAAACACCATCAAACATTTAAGTGTTCACATGAACACTTTTAGTAACAAAAAGCAGTAACATATATATATATATATTTCATTGAAAATGACCGACAAGTAGGATTTTATTAGTTTTTATTTAAATTGTAAAATTCTTCTAAAATTTTGTATTCCTGACATTTGTGAATTATGTGCATGTGTAGACACATTAGAACAAATTTAGCCCAATGAAGATTTAAAGGACAAAGTGTGCCACATAAATACTTTTTGACTTGCTCATGCATAGTTCCTAAAATATTGTTTCTGATATATAAAAATTTATATACTGTTATCTTATATATATATATATATATATATATATATATATATATATATATAATAATATATCATATATGTCAAATTAAATAAATTACATTTGAAGCAAGAAAAAGTAATTAAATTAGATCAGTACACAGTTGTATTAAAACATGTTCAATACAATTATATTGTAGAACTTTTGAATATTTTTCATTTTGAAACGAGTTATTTTGCAACCCAGGTTTCTACCTTTCAGTGTCTTCAGGTTATTTACAATGACTGATTTTCCAATTTTTAAACCCTCATGTAACAGGGACCTTTTATGAAGGCACAATTTTCAAAATTAAGAGAAGTTACTCAAAGGTCTCAGAACATTTTCATCCATGATTGTATGATCCTAGTAGGTATTTATTAGTATGGTTACATTTGGACATAATTTCTGTTCTTATATTTAATAATTTACTTCTGTCTGAAAACAACATAATAGCGAGTTTTTCCTCCTAGCATAATCTGCATATCTTACCACCTTTGTAAGGTTTGGCTGTTTTTACTATGCTTCAAGTTATATCAGGGTCTTTCCCAGACTTTAATTTTAATTTCTGCACATGGCTTTCCAGTTTGGTACAATTTTTAGATTTTCTAGCTTAAATATAGACTTATGGTTATTCCATCTAACTTTAAAACTGTTTTTGGTAAATCCTCAATACCTTTGCTTTAACCATTTACGTCATGTACTTTTGCTATATATATATATATATATATATATATATATATATATATAGCAAAAGTACATGACTGGGTTAAAAGCAATTGGAGTCTAACTGTGGATGACTATATATAATGCTCTCATCACGATTGAGCTCTCTAGAGAAGAAAATTTTAAAAACAGTTTCCATTTCTGCAATATAAGCATTACTCTTCAGAAATGAATTGAGTTCTTTCAATGACTGGTGTGTGTATACTACTGCTTATATACGAGACGTTAAAATTTCCCTTCTCTGATTCCATGTGCCTATGGCTTATTAGGTAGTGACTCTGACTGACACCAAATCGGTCCAGTTTTGATTCCAGCCAGAAGCAAGTGGATGTGTTTAGCCACACTGATGAGCTGTGATTCAGCAAAACAGCCTTGTATGTGGATGACTAATATGCATATATATATATATATATATATATATATATATATAACTGTAAGTTTGTCTTTGACCATGTCTCGAAAAACCCACCGAGTATAAACGCAGAGGGGAAAAAAATGGAAACAAAAAAAGAAACAAACTAAGCACTTGAACATTAGTCAAAGTACTAGTCGAAAGAAAAAAACCCCGAGACGAGTAACCCAACACATAAAGCGCTCAATACACTGGTAGAGCAAATAAATAAGAATTGGATCTTCAGGGACATCCAATTTGGTGAAACCTTATTATTTGGATAATTTTTTATTCAGTTGGTTCTAAGCTTTCAGCACACATGAGCCATCTTCAGAGAGATTATAAGGAAATTAACATAAAAACATCCACCATCAGTGACGATATTATCTTTTGTTGACATAAAAATTTGTTAAGCAATGATAACAGTTACTAAAAATAGCAAACGCAGTTTGTAAATTTGTAATGCGGTTCTATGACATCACACTGCATGAGGGCTTGAAATGATAACAGAACCATGTATTCAAATGCAATTTAATATGTTATGACCAGATGGCCTCCAATATATTAGAACCAACTTAATAAAAAATTATCCAACTGTTGGAGAATTTTTGTCTTTATTTTCACCTGAAATTAAAGCCAAAATACAATGTTTAGAACAGCTCATGATTAAACATAATAGACATTCATTTTCTCTTATATTTAACAGTATATGTTTAGAATATATATATATATATATATATATATATATATATATATATATATATATATATATAGGAGAGTATGGCAAACCTGTAAGGATGGAGAAAATAAAATAATCCAAAAGTTTTTATCCAATTAATATAAATTATAGAAAATTAGAGAGCTTGATGGATATTATAAAATATTGAGAAAAAATACATTTTATTTTTCCTCTCTCTCTCTCTTTATATATATATATAAGTAAATGCATGAACAGAAGGTTAAAAAACCTACAAGTTCCACAACTTTGTTACAATATATATATATATATACTTGCAAAAGTTACTAGTAGCAGTAAAATGGTAACAATTAAAAAAAACTTTTTTTTTAATACTTGGTTATGGTGAGAAGGTTGATTTAGTCAGATTTTAATGAAAAAAATTTTTTTTATTATTATTTTATTTGAGAAAACTGAAGATGTCTTTTAGTTTTGTATTGAAAAATGTATTAATGTAATTTATTTCCTTCAAAAAAGTATTGTTGGTAATATTTTTCATTCAAAAATGTATATTTTTTTTATAAATACATGATTCTCTCATGTTATTTAGAATAGAAAATTGTTCCACCATTTGACATGTGCATACATCTTAACTCATTCATAAACACATATATTCACACATGATTTCTCTCAACGCATCCATTCATAACTGATTTCTCTTATTTTATTTAAAAAGATGCATTGGCAGACACATATCTGACCAATGAAATTATACCTCAATCAATATACTGTTTCTTGGACTTTTAAATCATTTGTCTTTAAAGAATCTCTGAAGAAGCTTGTTAAAAATTAAACATGTTAGATTAAAGACACTTTTTTTCCTACTTGTTCTTGACTTATTCTATTCATCTTGTTGAATTCCAATCCTATATTCAACTCATATAAATATATATATATATATATATATATATATATATATATATATATATATATATATTCTTACAAAGCTTCATCCAGATACTGAATTAATGGTTTATGGTGATATCATGTTGAAACAAAATTCTCTTGCAATTACCAAATTTAAGCAATATCATACTTGGTCAATATCTAGATGGGAGACAGCTTGGGAGTACCAGGTGATGTAAGATTGGATGTGCAGGTGGAGTAATGGATAATGATTTGAAATTGTTTATCAGAGAGTCAAGTTTCAATTCCAGTTGCATTTCTATATTCACTTACACACAAAAATTTAGGGAAAAAGTAAAAATTCCCTTATTCTCACTCTTGCTATGGGTTAATTAGTAAGATTTTTAACACTAAAACTATTATATCTAAAAAAATGTATAATATTAAAATCATGGCATTAAATAACTCATAGAAATCAATATGCAACTAACAACCAGACACTGAATTCAAAAATGAACTTTTTTGAGGGAAAAAAATATCTGATAGAAAGGAAATGATGTGAAGTATCTACATTTTAAATGAAATAAAGGGTTCTTTTCAACATTTTATGAATATGACAAGACATAAAAAATGCCTGAAAGCTGTGAAACAAGATCAGCTGTTCGAAAGACCAGGAACAAGAAAAACAACACCTTTCCACTTGAATACATATTAAGGATGTGCATTGTGGTGCAGTGGATATTGACTCAGAATTACAAATCGGGGAGCTGAGTTCAAATTCCAGTTGAGCTTCTTGCATTCACTTACACACAAGTACTCTTAGGAAAGGCATTAATCTGTCTCTTCCCTCCAGTAATGGGTTAAATAATAAGACAGATTAAGTTCTACAGGATTGACTGGTAACCAGTCTACTGCAGAAAGCAATGGCAACCTACTGCGGGATAAACATCTGCCCAGTCAGTCATGTCTTTTTAAGACATGATCACCCAAAGCATGTCTCACATATGGCACTTAACTGACTCACATATTAATGAGATCTAAGTAATTTTGGTGCATTCACTTGAAATTAAAAATGATATGTTATTCCCATGAATGTAATAGGTCAGTTCAAAATGTATCCTGCCACTTCAAATATTCACCAAAGTGGTCGCAAAACATTGATGTCATCTGATAATCAACCAGAGTGGATACACTCCCCAAGTATTACTCAGTCAGTATCAACCAGGGTAACACTCTCCTTAAGTGTTACCCAGTCAGTATCAACCAGGGTAACACTCTCCTTAAGTGTTACCCAGTCAGTATCAACCAGAGAATATATGGATAGAGATGTGTGTGTGTGTGTGCATGTATGCAAGAATCCCTTGATTAGTGTGGCTAATGTGTACATCGGTAACTGTAGAAAAATAAATTTTCAATTACTATGGTTAAACTGAAGAATGTATTACCATACTAATTGAGTATTATATATGTGCTAAATGAATTTTTGTATATAAAAACTGAAGTACACTAATCAAAAACTCATTAATCAAATGCACATTAACTGATATATATATATATATATATATATATATATATATATATATATAACCAATGAAAACAAACAACCCAGAAGTAAAAATAACAGAATTTCTTTCTTCCTTTTCTCCATACCTCATTCTCTGATGAAGTGTTAATAAAAGTTAAATTGAAAAATGTTTCCTATTTCTTTTTAATAGTTTCACCCTGATCAAGGCAATACCACCACTGATGCACAATAGGCTACATAAGAGTAAAAGTTTAGACAGGAGGAGAGTGAAGAGAAAGATAAACCAGTTACAAGGGGGTGTCAGAGAAAGGGCAGAAGAATGGGAACACAGGTGTGAAGACATTTGCGAAGGTAGAGAGAAAGGAAAAGAACAAGATATACAGGGTGACATATAATAAGGACTGAAGTCAAGTGGATAAAAGATGGGAATTGACTTTACATTTAAATTCCTGGAGGTTGTAGCCATTAGGAAAGTAATTATATGGAAGTGAGTTCCACAGGCAGGAAGTGCAAGAAAAGAAGCTGCTGGAGTAGAATTGTTGGCTGCATTTGGTTGATTGAATTCTAAATGGGTGGGAGCTTGTTGCCAGTCTGATTGCATGAGTAAATTCTTGTGGCAGGAGCACCAGTGACTTAAGTTCATCAGAGCAGAAACCATGAAAATATTTGTAGAATAGACAGAAGGAAGCCACATCCCGCCAGTGAGAAAGTGGCTGGAGTCGCTGCCAAGTCGGGACCTATCATATTACAGATTTTTCTTTTGGAGCCTGTTGAGAACACTGAGATGAACAGCAGGGGTGCCTGACCATATATGACAGCAGTATTCTATGCATGGACAGATGGTTGATTTGTGTATGAATTTGTTCTTTATCCTATCATAGAGATATGAATATATACATGCATCTGCTACACTCAGTTAACAAAATAATAAACAAACAATGTGCATGCACAAAATTAAAAATATAAAATGGAATCCATTGAATCCTGAGAGAGAGAGAGAGAGAGAGAGAGGTTCTTTTATTAATACTTATAAATACCTATCCTGAGTTTGGACACCAAACAAATTTTTCACATGTTCAATAACCAAGAGAAGACTGGTGACATCCTGTACTTACAAAAACACTAAAAACATATAAAAACATTTACTTACACATAAGTTAAAAGTATTCAATATTTAGTTTATAAAAACTGACATTGTAACTGAACATTACTTCTCAAATACAGGATGCAATGATATTCTCAGCATTCTTCAGTAGAAGCACAGTGACTTTAAGTCTCCTCTTCAATTGTGAAATAACTGTCTAATATTCACGGCTATATACTAGGATTGATATTCAGCACTCTTTTGTTTGTTTGAAACAAGATTTTCCTGTCCTTTTACATTTGTTTTTGAAAGGCATCTTTTGCTATATTAATGAGTCTTCCATTTTCAATGTCAATGTCATTTTCCATCAACTGTTAAAAACACTTTCCAAATAATATTTAAATTCCTGTACATGCTTCATTTTTAACTAACTTTTTTGCTGGCATACATACATTCTGGCTTCTTACAAATGAGGGTTTGTCTTTTTATATTATTTTCCTTTACTAATTTTTCTTGAATTATCTAGTTTTTTTATCATCAGCATTTTTTTTAATAATCCTATTGCCCCATTTTACTGCCACTGTTTTGCAGGGGGGTTATATAGAAAAAAGTTATGAGAAAGAGTGACAAGTTATAGGGGTTGTCAGGAAGTGGGTAAGAGAAGGATGAAAATACTGGTGAGAGTAGAGTGAATAGAGAAAGAAGCATGAGAGAGAGGATGCAAGTTAGTGAGAAAGGAGATGATCCAAGCAAGGCATTTTACTGCCACTGTTTTGCAGGGGATTACATAGGAGGAAAGTTATGAGAAAGAGTGACAGATTATAGGGGGGTGTCAGGAAGTGGGAAGAGAAGGATGAGAATACTGATGGGAGTGGAGTGGATGGAGAAAGGAGCATGTGAGAGAGAGGATGCAGGTTAGTGAGATAGGAGATGACTATTGACTTTACATTTAAATTCTTGAAGATTGTAGTTGTCAGGGAAACAAGTAAATGAAGGGGAATTTCATAGGTGGGAAGTGCGAGAAAAGAAGCTGATGGAATAGAATTTGCATTTACAATTTATTGGTTTCACAGTAAAAGGGTGGGACCTAGTTGCTAATCTTGTGGCTCAAGTAAATTTATATATAGGGGGCACTAGTGAGCTAAGTTCATCGGAGCAGAAGCCATGAAAATACTTGTAGGTTCTATCATCATGACATCATCTCCAGTTGCTATTTGGTAAGATTGTGACATCTGATAATATATTCTAGCAGAACTTCCAGTTTTCTTGGACAATCTTGCTGATTGGATAAAATAAATTGACTGAGAATATACATCTCTGACTCATACCCCTTTCTATTTCTGTGTACTTTTGTCTACTATCTGTATTTTGTAATCAAATTCATCCTGTATCTAATCTAAATCTAAACTTATTTATAAATGAAACTTTGTGTGTGTGTGTGTTCGTTACCTATAGACTCCGAAATGGCTGGACCGATTTTCTTGAAAATTTACACAGTTATACTATAAGCATCTGTGAGTGTTCTTAACTAGGTTTTGTGTCGAGGTACCCCCGATAAATATAGAAAATCGATAATCAAAAAATCAGGTTATAGAAGGAGTGGTCCGATTTTAATCAAATTTGATACACTCATAGACAAAGACATAAGAAATGATATTCAGAAGTTTCAAGGTTGCAGTTCTTATAATAGTGCAGAAAATTGATAATATATATATATATATATATATATATATATATATATATATAAAAGGCAAGATGTTTGTGTATGTGTCTGTTTATCTGCCTGTATGTTTGTATTTTTTTCAGCCCTTTTATTTTAGTTTTTGCTTCGGGTTTGGCTATAAGTAGGTATAATTGTAGTTCTTAGTCTCAGCCATGATACCATTTACTCTTCAGAGGACTTATTTAGCCTTCAAAATTCAGTTTACGATGAAAAAAACTTATTTGATATCAATACCAGGAAATCAAAATTTGACTTACATCCATTCATTTTTCTTTCAGTCTACAGTTTCACTTTAACTGGAAACAACTATTGCTTTTTAGTCTTTCGTGCCAACGTCCAAAGAGTCTGAGCTCCAGGACCATGGATTAGTTTTAAAGCTTTCATTACACCCAAGCAACGCTGAGTTATACTGCTAGTAAGGCTGTAAAGCCACTAAGACACAAGGGGTTACTGGGTGTGAGAGAATTAGAAAACAGAAGCATTAATCGAAAGTGGGGAGTAGATGATGATTGATATGGCATTTAAATATTTAAATATTGCATTTAATATTTGAAAATCAAACTTGACTGGAAAATAAGAATTTTGAATCTGTTATAAACCAATATTAACTTTAATAATATTATGTCTCGACTGATTCCAACAGTACTCTATTGAAACAATCAGAACTCACCTAGAACTCTGTCACTGAACTCTCTTTGAGCCCTTTATTTAAGGTTTTTTTTTTTTAATCATATCACCCCAAGCAAGGCAATAATGCCACTGATGCGCAGGGGGCTATGTAAGGGTAAAAAGAATGGAAAAGAGAAAGCCGGAAACCACATCCTAAACAGGGAACAAGGGATGAGCCTCTTCACCTGTTCAATAGATGTGGGTGGAGTGTGAACTAGGTGATAGTTTAGTCTATCTACTCTAATTGAAAAAAAATAAAAGAAGAGAGTGAAAAGATTGGAAAAGAGAAAACTGGAAACCGCATCCTAAACAGGAAACAAGGGATGAGCCTCTTCACCTGTTCAAAAGATGTGGGTGGAGTGTGAACCGGGCGATAGTTGAGTCTATCTATTCCAATTGAAAAAAATAAAAGAAGAGAGTGATAAGATTGGAAAAGAGAAAACCGGAAACCGCATCCTAAACAGGAAACAAGGGATGAGCGTGTCTTGACTAATTCATTTGTTTTACTGGGGGTGTCTTCTTTATACCATAACAAGTTCCACCAGTGAGAAGAGCAAATAAGGAAACTGTTAACATAGAAGATACTATTACATCTAACCAAATCAATTGTAAATTGATGGAACTTTGTGCTACTGGAATCATGTGACCATAAATATTTAGTATACAAAGAACTCAGACAGAAATCTTAGTGTTCTCTGTGTTGTGCATCATTCTGGTCTTGTGTATCATTGAAAGGATTATTTTTGAGTGAATTACTCGAGAGAATTATTCCAAGAGCATTACTGTGTATTATTTGAAGGATTTGTTTAGTACGTTGACTTAACATAAAGATATCAAACATTATAACTTGCTATAGTGAGTTACTAAAAGTTCCCTTCAGAATAACGTTATGAAACTAACATTATAAAATATACCTTTCTCAAGGCTATTAACATGTCAGTGAAAGAAATAAACTCAACTGGAATTTGACCAAAGCTCTTCCAGTCTTCAAACTTAATCTTTATCCATTATTTCACCATGCCTATGCGAACAAATATTTATAAAATTTTATTATATTGTCATAAATTATATTTTAAAATATAGTGTAGTTTTGTAGCCATTTGGGAGATGGTTAATATTTCTTTGATTCTGCCTTGTGTCAGACATAACCGAACTCCCTACAGCTTACAGAATGTATGCAGAATTATCGTCAGAAGGTTGGTTGTCGGCAGGATGAAACATGTGGAATAGTGTAATAATAATATACACATTTTGCATTTTAAAATAGAAATTTATTAAAAGAAGGAATAACATAAGTTGTAGAAGTTAATGTTCAATTAGAAAGATTATTAAGAGGTTAAGAGGTTAAGGGTAGAGTTCATACAAAATGTTCTAGTAGTAATTGTTGAAATAGATTAGGAGAAAGAGAACAAGGTGTGACCTAACCTTATCTCTGGGTAGCTTTGAAGTTGGTTACATTTAAAATGTGTGTCTCTCTTTTGCTACTTCCATCTGAGTCTCTACCAAGTCATTTATATATCCTTTTGAATTTCGCACTGGATCACTAAGTTCTTTCAAGTCTTTCAAAAATCATTTTAATACTTTCTTTTTTTTTTTTAATCATATCACCCTGAAGCAAGGTGGTAATGCCACTGATGTGCAGGGGGCTACGTAAGAGTGACAAGATTGGAGAAGAGAAAACCGGAAACCACATCCTAAACAGGAAACAAGGGATGAGCCTCTTCACCTGTTCAATAGACATGGGTGGAGTGTGAATCGGGCGATAGTTTAGTCTATCTACTCCAATTGAAAAAAAAAATGAAAAGGAGTGAAAAGATTGGAAAAGAGAAAACCAGAAACCACATCCTAAACAGGGAACAAGGGATGATCCTCTTCACCTGTTCAATAGACATGGGTGGAGTGTGAATTGGGCGATAGTTTAGTCTATCTACTCCAAATGAAAAAAAAAATGAAAAGGAGTGAAAAGATTGGAAAAGAGAAAACCAGAAACCACATCCTAAGCAGGAAACAAGGGATGAGCCTCTTCACCTGTTCAATAGACATGGGTGGAGTGTGAACCAGGCGATAGTTTAGTCTATCTAATCCAATTGTGAAATATGGTTTCTTTTTTGTTAAGCACATGGTCAATCCTTTTCCTATTTGGGAAAACCAGGATTTCACACATCGTCATGAATTTTTGTAAAAGTGAAGAGAGTTGATTTTAATTCATTTCTTATCTGCTACAGTTTCGTAGATGACTAACAGTTTCAAGTGATACTGTCCGCTCAATAACTATAGCTTGTCATGTGGATTATTATAAATTAAATCAGTTTTTCTTATGTGTGCTTTTTTTTAATCATTTTACCCTCAACAAGGCTGTACCACCAATGATGTGCAGGGGCTACCTAAGGGAGTTAAAGTTTTAGGCAGGAAAAGAGTGAAGAGAAAGACGAACCAGCTACAGGGGGTGAAAGATAAAGGGCAAGAGAAGGATGTGAACACAGGAGTGAAGACAGTTGCGAAGGTAGAGAGAAAGGAAAAGAACAAGATACACCCGGTGATGTAGAAAGGGCTGGAGTTAAGTGGATAAGAGATGGGAATTGACTTTGCATTTAAATTCCTGGAGGTTGTAACCATCAGGAAAGCAAGTATATGGAAGAGAGTTCCATAGGCAGGAAGCATGAGAAAAGAAGCTGCTGGAGTAGAATTGTTGCCTACATTTGATTGAGTTAACTGTAAAATAATGGAACCCTGTTGCCAGTCTGGTTGCGCTAGTAAATTCTTGTGGAGGATGCACCAGTGACCTAAGTTGGTCAGAGCAGAAGCCCTGAAAATGTTTATAGAAGAGACAGAGGGAAAGTTGAAGTAACTTTAGAATAAGATAAAGAACTCTGGTTATAATGGTATGACCTGATACATGATTAGTAAGTCTCATAGAGGATTCTTAACTGGCTTGGATATGCTGATTGTGTAACAGTTGTTAGCATAAAAAATTTAATTAGCAGGTGAAGCTCAAATTCTAGCCCAGATTTTCATGTTTGCTTTACCTTGGAAAATATATAAATCCATTTGCTCTATTGCTAGTGATAACC
Organism: Ascarosepion bandense; assembly: GCA_037127315.1. Lineage (NCBI taxonomy): Eukaryota > Metazoa > Mollusca > Cephalopoda > Sepiida > Sepiidae > Ascarosepion > Ascarosepion bandense. The sequence continues at coordinate 1,377,217 of JBBBDQ010002505.1, forward strand.
AAAATAGTAAATCAGAATGTGGTCATTAGTCAATAATTATAAACAAAGGACAGATATTTAATATTTTAATGAATACTGAATAATCTAATCTCAGATTAAAAGACTTGAGGCTATAAAAATTGTGGCTCTACAGAAGGATGCTTAGAATACCAGGGACTGAGTAATTGAGCAATGACAAAATTATAAAAAAAATTGAAACAAAAAAGAAACTTATACTTAGAATCAAAAAAACAGTCTAGCACAAGACCAGTAGTGCCTCTTTTGTAGTCATGAGTTATCTCCCTCTAACCCTGCAAGTTACTTGTTCACCACTGCTGTAGCCTGGTATTGAACTCACAACTGTGTGAGTCAAGTCACAGGAACTAACCAACATCTATAACTAGCAAAAGAGGCATTACTGTGTATTAAAATCTGTTAATATAAAACAGAAACACCAGTCCAGCTGTAGCAGCAATATCTAAAGCATGAACAAATGGTAGATTTATAAATATGTAAGATAAATTCTGGCATGAAAAATTGTCTAATACAACACAGTGAAACAATTTTCATAACAGCATACCTAGTAATTGATTTAATATAATCTTTCCATTTCATGCCAACACAAAATATTAGCCCTTGAAGGTGCAATGAGTCACTCTCCTGGAGATAGAGCCTGGTGAGAAAGATTGCCTAGCCTGTCACAGTGAACCAACTTTCCCTTCAGCAGACCTAGCAATTGATTCGATTTCCACTTCATGTCAGCAGAAAATGTTAGCCCTTGAAGGTGCAATGAGTCACTCTCCTGGAGATAGATTCTGGTGAGAAAAATTGTCTAGCATGAAACAGTGAACCAACTTTCCTAGCAGCAGACCTAGCAATTGATTCAATATAATCATTCCAGTTCATGTCAGTAGAAAACGTTAGCCCCTGAAGGTGCAAAGAGTCACTCTCCTGGAGATAGATACTGGTAAGAAAACTTATCTATCATGACACAGTGAACCAACTTTCCTAGCAATTGATTCACTATAATGTATTCTATTTCATGTCACTGGAAAACATTAACCTGAAAAGGCAGGATAAGTTGCTATCTAGTGGGTTTGTTTCAGCCATGCTGATGGCTGATGGGAGGCGAAAAAGATAATTAACTTCAATGCCCTAAAAAACAAATCTTCTCTCTTAAAAATACAAATTTTTGATAGATAAAATCTTAGTATTTGTCTGTATTTCTGAGATGAGGTAGTATTTACAGTATTTACATCATTCGGATTATTGTTCTCATCTCTGATGCCATTTTTATGATGTTTCAGTCGTTGTACACTCTAGCCTTCTTCAGGTACTAGGAACTTTGAACTGAACCCTTTATTACAATCACTGCGATATATTACTGCCAAAAGAAGCACTACTACACAAGGAATGGAGTTCATATACCCCAGTGATTGTAATAAAGGATTGGGTTAAAAATTCCTAGCACCTGAAGAAGGCCAAGGCATATGATGGCAGAAACACTGTACAAAAGGCAACAACAATGAGAACAATAGTCTGAGTAATGTAAATACTGTAGATAAAACTTTATTTAATGTGAAGTTGGGGAGTTTGAGTTTGAGTTTTGTTTAATGGCATATCAACATCTGTGGATTATTTAATGCCAAAAAGGTGGGGCTTTAAAGGGATTTTTTTTAATGTTCAGTTATGGTGAAAAGATTTTAATAAAATCTTTTTGTTTTTATTCTTTTTTATTTTAGAAAACTGAAAATATCTTCTAGTTTTGTATTAAAAAATGTTTTGCTGAGAATTTTTTCCTTCAAAAATGTGTTGTTGGTAATATTCTCTTTTAAAAAATCTATGTATTTCTATAAAAGTCTATTTTTATGTATATGTTTCTATAAACATGTATCTTTATACTTCTATAGTGTCTTTGACTCCAGTTTGAGAGTTAACTGTTTGCCCATAGCTGGGACCCTAACAGGTTCTACCACTCCAGGTCAGGATAGACCTGAGAACAACAGCAATGAAGAGATAGTTCCATGCTTCTCACAACCTCCCAATCAAAAGCCTTGTTGCCGGATGCAGTTTACCGTCATGCCCAGGACCCCTCAAAGAGATGAGTTTTTAAATGCAGAAAGAATAAATTGAGTGAGCAGGCATTTCTACTCAGGTGGATCCCTGAAGGCATCAATTTCTAACATTCATGAATTTAGTCTCTATAAATGAAGATTTGCCTAATACATGCACCTGTGGAGTTTATAATCTCAGAGTCTTGGGGTGGTTGGAGGATGAGATAAAGAAGAAATGACATGCAAAACAACAGATGTTGTTCATCAATGCCAAAAAAAAAAAAGTTCCCATGCCCAAAAAAATATTTTCCTTATTGCTCTGATTCTCAGTTGTTGAAACCAGCAATTTTGGTTTACTTTTAATCCTAAACACATGCAAAACTGAAAACAATGTAAAACAGTTCTCCTGTGTCAGTTACAATAACAACAGAGTCCAAGAATAGAAGTGAAAGTTATTTTTCAAAAGATGTCACTAAATAAAATTACAGACAAGGATTAACAAGAACTCATGGGCAGATTATTTGTGCAATAAAGACAGAGTTTAGGGGTAAGTAGAATTTATGAGAAACAAAGAAGAGGGTACTGGATTGCTATGTGATGTCAGTTCTTCAAGATGGCAGTGAATGTTGGACAATATGATCAAAGATGAAGGAAAAACTTGAAGCAACTGAAATGTGGTTCTACAGAAGGATGCTACAGATGTCATGGATTGAGCACATCAGCAATGATGAGGTTTTGAAAAGGATGAAAATGAAAAGGAAATTAATGCTGAGCATCAGGAAAATACATTTAAAGTTCCTGGGACATGTAATGAGGAAGGAAACCTTGGAGAATCTGATACTCACAGACCAGATAGATAAAAAGAGAGATAGAGGAAAGTTGTGTGTAACATACTTGATGGGCATGATCAGGTGGATAGCAGAGCAAGGGTTGGGTGGTGTAACAGGAGAAGGTGTGCTAAAAGCCACCAGGAATAGGGAGATGTGGAAGGTCATGATCACAAACATCCTGAAGGGACATGGCACATAAAAGAAGATATATGCCAGCTGTTTATAAGAAATTATAACGTGGATATGAAGTGGGGCATCAAATCTATATTATAATCAATATATAAACTGATCCCTCATTTTGTGGCCATGCTAGTTTCTATACATTTATATTCTAGATTTATGGACTTGAGCTAGTGGATGGCAGAGCGGGGTTTGGGTGGTGTAACAGGAGAAAGCGTGCTAAGAGCCACCAGGGATAGGGAAACGTGGAAGGCCATGATCGCCTACGCCCTGAAGGGAGAGGGCACATAGAAAAAGAATTATGCTTATTAGAAATTATACATTAGATATAAAGTGGGGGATCAAATCTATAATCAATATATAAACTGATCCCTCATTTTATGGCCATGCTAGTTTCTATACATTTATATTCTAGATTTATGGACTTGAGCTAGTGGATGGCAGAGCGGGGTTTGGGTGGTGTAACAGGAGAAAGTGTGCTAAGAGCCACCAGGGATAGGGAAACGTGGAAGGCCATGATCGCCTACGTTCTGAAAAGCCATGGCATTCTTCTTCTTCTATAAGACAAGGAAAAAATGATTCTATAAAACTATAGGTAATTCCAACTGACCAAATAATTGTTCAGAAAATACTGCTATTATCAAGGCTGTTAAAAAACTGTAATTTAAAAATTGCTGAGTATATTCTTCTCAATGATCTTCTTGAAGGCATCAGGTCTTAATTTGATATCTATGCTGATGATACAACTGTTTGCTTAATATTAAGTCAGTTTGATGAGATCTAGTTGGCAGTTGATCTAAAAAATAATCTATAATCTACAATTGACTGATAACTGGGGAAAGGAATACCTTGTTAATTTAAACATCTAAAAACAACTGCTTTTTATCAATCATCTAAATAACATTATTCTACCTTTCATCAGCATGGCTAATGCTAACCTCTTGGAGAGTGACTTGTTGTACCTCTAGAAGTAATGATTTTCACTGACATGAAATGGAAAGATTATATTGAATCAATTGCTAGGTCTACTGCTAGGAAAGTTGGTTCACTGTGTCATGATAGACAATTTTTCTCACCAGAATCTATCCCTAGGAGAGTGACTAATTGCACCTTCAAGGGTTAATGTTTTCTGCTGACATGAAGTAGAAAGATTATATTGAATCAATTGCTAGGTCTACTGCTAGGAAAGTTGGTTCACTGTTTCATGCTAGACAATTTTTCTCACCAGAATCTATCTCCAGGAGAGTGACTCATTGCACCTTCAAGGGCTAACATTTTCTGCTGACATGAAGTGGAAATCGAATCAATTGCTAGGTCTGCTGAAGGGAAAGTTGGTTCACTGTGACAGGTTAGGCAATCTTTCTCACCAGGCTCTATCTCCAGGAGAGTGACTCATTGCACCTTCAAGGGCTAATATTTTGTGTTGGCATGAAATGGAAAGATTATATTAAATCAATTACTAGGTATGCTGTTATGAAAATTGTTTCACTGTGTTGTATTAGACAATTTTTCATGCCAGAATTTATCTTACATATTTATAAATCTACCATTTGTTCATGCTTTAGATATTGCTGCTACAGCTGGACTGGTGTTTCTGTTTTATATTAACAGATTTTAATACACAGTAATGCCTCTTTTGTTAGTTATAGATGTTGGTTAGTTCCTGTGACTTGACTCACACAGTTGTGAGTTCAATACCAGGCTACAGCAGTGGTGAACAAGTAACTTGCAGGGTTAGAGGGAGATAACTCATGACTACAAAAGAGGCACTACTACACAAGGAATGGAGTTCATATACCCCAGTGATTGTAATAAAGGGTTTGGTTCAAAATTCCTAGCACCTGAAGAAGGCTGGAGTGTACAATAGCCGAAATGTTGTACAAATGGCAACAAAGATGAGGAGAGTAGTCCGAATAATGTAAATACTGTAAATACTACCTCAGCTCAGAAATATAGACAAATAGAATGATCTATTATTAAACGTCATACAAATGGCAACAAAGATGAGGACAATAGTCCAAATAATGTAAATAGTGTAAATACTACCTCATCTCAGAAATATAGACAAATAGAATGATCTATTATTAAACATCGTACAAATGGCAACAAAGATGAGGACAATAGTCCAAATAATGTGAATACTGTAAATACTACCTCATCTCAGAAATATAGACAAATAGAATGATCTATTACGAACTGTCGTACAAATGGCAACAAAGATGAGGACAATAGTCCAAATCATGTAAATAGAGTAAATACTACCTCATCTCAGAAATATAGATAAATAGAATGATCTATTATTAAACATCGTACAAATGGCAACAAATATGAGGACAATAGTCCAAATAATGTAAATAGTGTAAATACTACCTCATTTCAGAAATATAGACAAATAGAATGATCTATTATTAAACGTTGTACAAATGGCAACAAAGATGAGGGCAATAGTCCGAATAATGTAAATACTGTGTTCTATTTTATTTTTACTTAAAAAGAAATGTATGGATGGACAGACAGACATATAAAGTGAAAAAGCAAACACACACTGATGATGCACTGATGTTCTCATGTAATAATTAAAAAAAACTGATTCTAAAAATGTAACAGATGAACAGGAACGGAAGTTCACCTGTTTCTGAAATAGATATAAATGATAAATAGTAGTTTTACAGGAGTACAATGTTGAGCTTTTGTCTTCTTTGATACAAAAAGACCCTTTGTCTTTAATAAAGGACAGTCTGAACATGGCCTACCACAGTGTAGGTTTTAATGGGCGAGCCAAAATCCCAGGGTATAACAAACCTTTGAAATTTCTTCTTTTTTTTTGTTTTTCAGATGGAGAATTTCCCACATGTAAGTAAGAAATCTTACAAGTTGTTATGTATATTTTAGTTGTGATGAGAGAGAAAATGCATTGGGAAAGGTGATGGTTTGCATCTAAAAAATTCATAAAGCAACTGGTGGTGGTGGTGGTGGTGGTGGAGATAAAGTAGAAGAAGGAAAAGAAAAATCTATAAGACTTGTACTTTAATATACAATCATTAACTTTTTTTTGAATGTGGAATGTAGTAAGATAAATATCCTGGTCACTAAGGACAGTAACATGAATTTTGTTGGACTTCTTCCTTTTGTCAATCAAGATAAAAGAAATTCATCTTATAACATCAAACGTTTAGTATTTGTTTTATCAGTCAGCATATGTAAGGCACACTTGGGCGATCATGACTTGAAAGAGACATGAGTGACTGGGCAGAAGATTTTCTTGAAGTAGGTCATCATTATTTTCTGTGATAGACTGGTTGGCAACTAAAGCTATAGAACCCAATTTTTCCTTTTATTTAACCCATAGTCAAAGGGGAAGAGTAGGATTAATACCTTTCCCAAAGGTATTTAAGCATATGTGAATGCAAAGAATTCAAAGTTGGTTCTCTTATTTCTCGTTCCAAGCCAATATCCACTTTACCTCAAAGCACATCCTCTGCACCACAAGAAAAAAAAATATGGCAATGACCAGAAGTTTTTACAGATTGGATGAGGAAAAAAACTAGAGGCAGTAGAAATGTAGTTCTGCAGAAGGATACTAAAAAATTTAATGGAAGGAATGAGTATGCAACAAAGAAGTCTTTATCTAAAAAAAAAAAAAAAAAAAATTAATTCACCATGAACAAGCTTTTTTTAAATTTTTTTTAAAATAATTGTTTCACCCCGAGCAAGGCATTTCACTGCCACTATTGTGCAGGGGGTTACATAGAGGGGAAAGTGGTGAGAAAACATAGAGAGGAAAGTGGTGAGAAAACATAGAGGTTAAGTGGTGAGAAAAGAGGGTGATAGATGGGTAAGGGTACCGAGAATGAGGGTTGGGTAGATGGTGAGAGTGTTGGGAGAATAGATACAAGTTAGTATGATAGAAGGTGTCTATTGACCTTACATTTAAACTCCTGGAGATTGTAACTGTTGGGAAAGCAGACATGTGGAAGGGAATTCCACAGACGGGAAGCACAAGAAAAGAAGCTGTTGGAGTAGAAATTACGGTTACATCTTATCTGTTTCACTGTAAAAGTGGGGGGACCTAGTTGCTAATCTGGTATCTCATGTAAATTTGAACCAAAAACAACAAAGATACCACAGTATAATATGAGATAATATGAAAAAAAATATTTTTAAGAAAAGAGAACAATAAAAAGAATTAAAAAGACAAGATAATGCTTAACGTTGTATGTAAACTTTTGAAGATGAAAAGTAACTTGAAATGAAGAAGCCAAAGTTTCACAAGATGTGCAATAGAAAAAAACTTAGCTTGGAACATATGGTTACATTTAGCCAACTCAACTGTAAACACTGGGATACCATCTTATTATGATTTTTGGATGGAATACTAACCGTCCAAAAAATTATGAGGTGCGGATGGTTTATCAAGATTGACACCAAAAAAAAAAAACCTGAACCATTTGAGGATACTTTGATTGCAACATTAAAAAGCAAAAAAGAAATAGAAAATATATTATGCAGTGTAGTAAGCAAAGTACCAGTTACCCTGGAAAAAATGAAAGTAAAAGAAGAAAAAGACATGTTTATTTCAAAGATAAAAAAATAACTAAAAGAAAGTAAGAAAGATAGACTCAAACACTTACTTGTTATGGGAAAGAGTACTAATGTTTGCACAAAGAATAGTAATACCAATGATATTACAAAAGCATATATTAAACTAATTTCACAGTGGACATTCGGGAATTTCAAGGATGAAATTTCTTACGTGAAGTTATGCATACGAGACCAAAATGGATGAAGATATATATATATATATTAGTAAAAGCCAGCATAGGTTGTGCTCTGGCAGCAAAATTACTGTTATGGGAATTCCTCAGATAATGGACTCTCCCTCCTATATTAATGTTATGGGGAAACACACCTATTCCTCAGATAATAGACTCTCCCTCCTATATTAATGTTATGGGGAAACATACCTATTCCTCAGATAATGGACACTCCCTCCTATATTAATGTTATGGGGAAACACACCTATTCCTCAGATAATGGACTCTATCCTCCATTATTAATAAGAGTTAACAGGAAGTTCATAAGCGTTCTTTAGACTTCTAGTTCTGATCTGCGTGTTATATTATTCCCCGAATTTTCAAAGTGAGTACATCATTTTGTTTAACTGTCGTTTTTGTCTTTTTTGCCCATTTGTTTTCATTTTTTTAACGTTTGTGCAAAAAACTTTTTGTGTCTTGAGTGGTGGGCAGGTCCAATTATGGCTTCGTCTCCCCAACCATCTACTTCTTCGGCAGGTATGCTGATGGTAACTTCTCCACCGCTGGCATGGAACAATGTTCCAGTTAAAAAAAGAGATGCCAAATACTATCGAAACTTGCAGGAACGATTCAAGGACTTTATTTCGGCGAACAAGCTAATCGTTATCTCTGAAGTTGTAAATGTGATCTCAGCAAGAATGATTTCCCTGTTGACCTCAGACCCAAAAACTCAGAAGTTTATTGGGGTCAGCAGGGAAAGTATGGCGGAAGTGTTGAAAAGCATGAAAATCAACTCAAAGGTGTTAGCATGTTGGTCCCGGGCTATGTGGGACATTCTTCTAAGTAACGAGGAAGAAGCCAAGAAATTGGCAGGAACAACTTTGATGGCAGAGGGAATCAGGCTCCAGACGGAGTATACATATGGGGACCCGAAGAACCTGGATTACCATTCACAGGGTTCCTCTTGAGATCTCAGAAGATCATATTGGGACTTTCTTTGTCCAGTTTGGTGCTGTAGATGATGTAGCTCAAATTCATAGCAAAACGGGCGTACCTACAGAGGATGTGGCAGCACACATACTAGTAGACAGGCCAAACTTTCTACAGATTCCATATATCCTGCTGTGTAGGGGCCGGAAGCTGTTCATTGTTGTAGAAGGACACAGGCCGCATTGTTGGCTGTGTGGAACAGAGGGCCATTTGGCTAAAGTGTGCCCCTCAAAAAAAGTGGACGTAGAGCAGCAGATACCAGCAACACCAGTACCCCAAGAAAAGACATCCAGTGGAGCCAGCAAGTGGACAGAAGTGGTTAGGAGAGAGAAGAAAGTTGCTTCCCCTCCTCCTCAACCTGAGAAACTTCCATCACCCACAAAAAGAGGTAAAACTTCAACAGCAGCAGAAACATCATCATCAACAACAAAAACAGCAAAAAAACGGTATGGAGGAAGAGATGGTGGTGGTGGAGATGCCTCCTCCACATGCCTCATCGCTAAAGAAAAGAGAGGAAGGGAGGAGGATGAGGAAGTATCCCTCAAAAAAAGGAAAAAAATCAGAAGAATGTGTCAGAACGGAATGGGTCATGGTTGCCGCCAGGGCCCAATTTGCCCCTGCATCACCAATTAAAAAAATAATGTTAAAAGAAAGGTGCCATTCTGCCTCCCCAGTTAGACATATATCATCGCCTACTCCCGCACCATCTCCCCAACCAGTAACTCCTTCCCCATCAGAAATGCCCTCTGAGAAACCTGAATTCTCCTCCTCCCAATTGGAAACACCCTCCCCTAACAATAGCCAACCCTCCCCTAGCAATAGCCAACCAACCCAAAAGAAAAACAAAAGGGTTAATCCCTTTAAAAGAGTGGACATTTGCGGCATAGATAGGCCAGCCATAGAAAGGGACCTTTTCACTCAGAAGAAGGCCCTCCTAAGGCCACTGTTTAAATTGTCTTCATTAGACGGAAAGTCTATCGAGGACCCCAACAATTTTCCCAAGGCCTTCGGAGTAATGACCTTAATAAGGATTAATGGGGTAAACCTTAAAGTATGGGACTTTTTACAGGTGGCTGTGGAGGCCTTTTCAAATATAAAAATGGCCCAAATTGGGTCAAAATATCTGCAAAAACTTTCTAATTTTTGTGTGGGGAGGGTCCCTGTCATCCTCCATCCTTCTTTATATAGAGCATTAAAACTAACGTTTCCTACGGATGTCAGCGGTATTGTCCTAGATGGACAAATTACGTCCAATATTGGCACTGGTTCTCTGTCAGGGACCCTGTTCCCACAAATTTTTGCTCCATATGTGACCAGAAGTAATTTTCTGCTTTCTCTTTTCAGGTCTAAAAGATATCAATTAAGTTAGCCAGTTTGAATGTGAAGGGCCTTAGGGATCGAAGTAAGGCTGCCTGCCTGCTTCGGGACCTCTTGTCCTTCGGTGTGGATGTTGCCACGATCCAAGAGACTCGCTTTGTTTGCAAGGCCGATGCTTGTGTGCTGTCTAACAACTTTGTCATCTATTCAGCATATGGGGACTGGCTGGCCAGAGGAGTTTCTTTGCTGGTTAAGCGTACCCTGGATGCAAAGGTGGATCTTGTCCATGTCGGTGCCAAGGGCTGGCTGATCGTGGCAGATATTGCAGTGAAAAGCAATGCGTTTTGACTGGTTGCGGTTTATGTGCCCAATGACTGGGAGGTGTGCATCTCGTTTTTTTGGTGGTTGGAGCCCTTCCAGGTGGATTCAATGCGACTCGCTTTAGTGGGGGACTGGAATGCCATCCTGGACCCCAAGTTGGATAGAGGGTGGGGAGCTAGAAAGAAGGCATGTGATCGTAGCTTGGTCGATCTTATCGAGGATTTTGGTCTTGTTGATAGATACTGAGTTGATCACAAGGGTGGGAAGATGTGGATGTGGGCTAATAGTTGGCCTTCTACCAAGGTAGCTAGCTACCTTGATAGAATGTTAGTTCATGAAGCTGACATAGATCTTTTAGATTGTTTCACATTCCATTGGTTAGGCTACTCAGACCACAAACTTGTTTGTGCCTGGGTAGATTTAGAAAATAGGCCTAGAATGGCTGATTACTGGAAGTTCAACGTGTCCTTACTGGACAGACGGGACTTCTGGTGACAGCTAATTAACTTAGCGCAGCGGGTGTTAACTGGGGGAGTCATTGAGAATAAGTGGTGGGAGAACCTTATAAATAGTATTAGGTCTTTCACCACTAAGTTCAGCAAATGGCTCAAACTAGATAAGGCTGATAAGGTGAAGACGCTTAGAGCTAATTACTCCCGGGCGGTGGCTGGTGGGGATCCCTTAGAGATAGCCGTAGCAAAAGAGGCCGTGGAGCGGTCGAATAGCAATCATTACATGGGCCAAGTAGTTAGACATAGGTTAAGCAAGATATCTTCCGAAGCTGTGAACATGGGTGCAGAACTGTGCAAGGAAGAGATTTGCCAAGGTGGTGACTGGTACATTCGAGAGGTTTGCAATCCGGAGGGACATACTCTTTGGTCGACTGATGACATATGCAAGGCATTTCGGTGACATTTCGAGATCCTGTTTACCAAGGAGCCTGGTCTCCATGATGAGGAGTTTCACAGCTATTTGGCTGACTTCCCCTGGCTTTTGCCGGGCTGATGCAGCTAGCTGCTAGGGAGAGATTACGGAGGGTGAAGTCTATGCAGCTTTGAAGAAGGTCGGCAGAGGTAAATTGCCGGGTCTCGATGGTTTGCCCTATGAATTGTACTTGAGGTTGTCACACATCTTTGTCCTGATTTTGACTGCCATGTTCAACAACTGGTTCTGGCAGGGGTCTATCCCCAACCAGTTCACCAGGGGTGTGATCACGCTGTCGAGAAAAGGCAAGGATGTGGGGAAGGTGTCAGAGGGTTACCTGCCCATAACTCTCCTAAACACAGAGTTAAAGATTTTGGCCAGGATCTTGCAAAATCATTTGCAATTAGTTGCCGAGTCTCTGTTGAGACCTGAGCAGACTTGAGCTGTGAAGGGCCTAACAATTCAAAGCAACCCACATCTGATACACATGATCATAGAGGGGATAAAAGATGACAAAGCCGCACTGATCAATTTGGATCAGTCCAAGGCATTTGATAGGGTTGACCATCATTACCTGGTGGCTGTCCTGCAGGCCGCTGAATTCGAAACCAACTTCTGCTGCTGGATTAGCCTCCTGTATCAATCCCCCACAGCTGTGGTACAGGTGAACGGAAAGTTGTCAGCTGTTCTGGCACTGTATAGATCGGTCCGACAGGGTTGTCCACTATTGCCCCTACTTTATGCTTTGGCGTTAGAGCCCCTCCTTCGCCGGCTAAGGGACAGGGTGTGAAGTCCAGTCCTATGTGGAATCACTGTCCCTGGTGGTGCCCGAGCCAGGGTTTCCACATACGCTGATGATGTCACTACTTTTGTGTCTTCCTGGAGTGACATCAAGGGAGTACAGAAGGTGCTTGAATGGTACGGACAGGTTACAGGGGCCAAGATTAACCACAACAAGTCGTCTGGCTTGCAGTTAGGTGCCTGGAAGGGTGTTACATTCCCGGGGCCCTTCGACTGGATGGACAGCCTGGTCCGCATTCTTGGAGTGTGGTTTGGGCCCGACCTTCAGTTTGATAAAAATTGGTCTGAAGTACTGGCAAAGGTTGGCGTGTCAACCGAGATGTGGCGTCAAAGGAATTTGTCCTTAAAGGGTTTGGCTGAGGTGTGTGTTACATATGTGTTTACCATTATCCTTTACCAGTTGTCAGTTCCACTTTGTAAAGAGTGTAGGGGGTGATCAAGTGTTTGCTATTCTCCATTCTGTGGAGAGGACGCAAACACTACGTTGACAAACATGTCTGTTACCAACGTCTGTGTCATGAAGGTTTGGGAATGCTGTACCTGATGGGTCATAAGGTTGCGTCTAGGTTGGTTTTTCTCAGGCGAGCAATTTTGAAAGGTTCATTGCTGAGGGGAATAGTGAGGGACATGTTCCCTAGCTTTACTATCACTCCCCACATCTTGAGGCGGTGCTGTAAGCTTTGAGGGTGATCGAGTTTTCTCCTCGAATGTCTGGCGGCCTTGCGGGCCATTCCATGGTCCAGTGACCTTTCACAGCCTAGGAAAGTCTTCTATCATGGGTTAGTGGAGGGAGTCACGAAGGATTCATTATGTGATGTGCTCCACTTGTCGGAGGATAAGTTTTGCTCGTTCTGGACTTTGATGCTAGGTACTGATTATCTCACCAACTCTGAGTTTTTGCTCACCTGGTGATTAACTTGGAATTGGTTGCCTCTCAATGACAAGACCTTCATATGGGGCCTGGCGGATTTGCCAGATTGTGAACGCTGCAACCTTGGTTTGGAAGAAACGGCTTCACACGCATTCTACCATTGTTCACGGGTTCACCCTCTATGGGACTGTGTCGGCGAGTTGACTGCTTGTATTGCTTGAGCTCATTGATTGTGCATTTGCCTGCGACAATGTGTCATCTCTGTTTTCTGGGATGAAGCGTATGGTGTTTCTGTCGCTGCCAGCCACGGCTTGAATGGTGATTTGGACGACGCGAATGGAGGAAGTCTTGCAAGGTCAGCGTCTTTCACATCAGGATCTGATCCAATATTTTGAGCATCAGCTCAGAATGAAGATTAGAACTGATTGGAAACGTTTGACTTCGACAGACTTCAGCAAAAGGTGGGTAAATGTGGCAAGCCTGGTTCGCGTGAATGGGGTTAGCCTTGATTTTCTCTTTTAGATCTGCTGGTTACATCAGGGTGGATTCCTATGGAATCCTCCCTGGTTAAGGTAGCTCTCTTTTGTGTACCTAGTTAAAGTGAATGAATGTGTTCCTAGCCTGTACTCGGTTTTTTCTTTTGTTATGATCGAAGTTGAGATTCCCAACCTCCCCAGTTTGTTTTGGACTTCTTTTATCTCAGCTGGTTCAGCTTTTCATTGTCCCACTCCATTAATTTTTCTTACCCCCCCCCCCATTCCCTTAGCAAGTGTGCTTCTTGATTTCACCGTTTGGCGGAATACAGCAGCCACTCTTTTTCTGGGATGGATGGGTCTTGCTAACATTACTAAAATTTGTTGTATTTTTAGTTTGTTTTTGTGTTCATCCCCCTCCCATCATTTCATCTTTCATTAAATGTTTTAAATTATATATTATATTGTACATAAATAAATACATTTTTATTGTCATGGGTTATTTCCTCACATTTTAGGTGTCCCTTGTGAGTTTGTGGTATTGTGGTGTATGAAAGATTGGGAGATGATGGATGGGTTCTTTTGGTGATTGTGCAAATTGTAATGAGTGAGTGGGTTGTGATAGTGTTTAGCTAGGTATAGGATAGTTAAGTGAGAACCAACCTCTTCCCCTCCCCTTTTCAGCTTTGTGCCACAATTTTTGTAATTTTTACAAAAATAAATATTGTTCATAAGAGTTCTTTAGAGTTCTATTGGAGTTCAGTAGAACTACTAGGCAGTTGATATTAGTTGGCAGTTAGCTGAATACTAAGGAGTCAACTTTCAGTGGATGATTACCAAGTTGCTAACATTTTGGGTGCGTTAAGTCAATTAGCAACCAACATAGTATGATTATAACCTTCAGTGCAAAAACTATTGCACAACAATTACCCACCATGAAATTACAACCTTGGCCAAAGATATGGTCAAGACTGCAAATAAATTTTGCAGGTCCAATAAATGGATCACATTATCTTGTAGTAGTGGATAGCTTTACTAAGTGGCCTGAAATTTGTAAGTGCAAAAAAACAACTTCCATGGTTACAGTGAATTTTTTGTATGAACTGTTTGCAAGATATGGCATTCTGGATGTCATAGTCTTGGATAACAGCACACAGTTCCCCATTAAACTTATTACTAACCTGCTGTATCAGCCAAAGTTAAATGGGCAAGCTGAACAGTTTGTGGGTACTTTTAAGAAATCTTTGAAAAATCGAGTAATGAAAAAGTGTGTGAAGAAGCACAACAAAAATTGAGACTATACCAGATAATGCTTAACTCCAATACACTGACAGGCATGTCACTGGCTGAATTGATGTTCACAAGAAAAATTAAATCATTGTTCAACAAATTGTTACCAGGTTGAAAAAGAATAGCAGATAACAAAAAAGACAAAATTTTCCCAAATAGGTGAAGTGTTTTTCAGGATATATAGAAATGGAAGAGAAATGTGGGAAGACAGAGTAATAAGGTCACAAACTTGAAAAATGATTTATATGGTGAAAAGAAAAAAATGGGAATGCAAAAGGCATTGGAATCATTTAAGGAAAAGGTTTACCGAAGAAAGGCCCGCCCAAGAAAGAAAGAACCTATGCGTGTTCTGCATGATATCTTTGATGTTCCAATATCCCAAGAATTCATTGAATGTAAAAGTATGAGGACCAGAAAAAGAAAACAATTATTTTAATCATTTCACCCCAAGCAAGGCAGTACTGTCACTGATGCACAGGGAGCTACATAAGAGTAAAAGATTAGATAGGAGGAGAGTGAAAAGAAAGCTGAACAATTACAGGGGGTGTCAGAGAAAGAGCAAGAGAAGGATGGGAATACAGGTGTGAAAACAGTTGCAAAGGTAGAGAAAAAAGAAAAGAAAAAATATACAGGGTGATGTATAAATAACTGGAGTCAAGTGGATAAGAAATGGATAAGAAATGGATATTGACGTTGCATTTAAATTTCTGGCGGTTGTAACAATCAGAAAAGCAAGAATATAGAGGGTGGGAAGTGCAAGAAAAGAAGCTGATGGAATAGAATTGTTGGCTATATTTAATTGATCTAAGCAGAAAAAAGAGGGGGAATAACAATAAAATAAAATATTTAAGAAAATAAAAAATCTCAAAAAAATATTGTGAAGTGAATAAGACAGCCTGATAACATAAATGAACTAAGCAAGACATCTTAAATAAATAACACAAAGAGAGTTCTGCGAGAGAGTTCATTAGAGTACTGCTGGAGTTAATATTATAACTATTAATAGCAAGTTATAACAGAGTTCCACCAGTGAGAAATGCAAGAGAAGAAACTGTTAGCATAGAATTTAAGAATTTTAGTCAATTCTAAATATAGACCCAGTTGCCAAACTAATACACTGATTACATTTGGAAAGTTAAGATACCAAAGAGCAAAGTTCATAGGAACAATTACCACTGGAATACTTTTGTGGTGCAGTTGATATTAGCTTGCAACGAGAAATTGGAGAGCTGAGTTGAATTCATTGCATTCATTTACGTGCAAATACCCTTTGGAAAAATTAATAATCCGTCTCTTCCCTCCAGCTATGGGTTAAGTAGCAGGACAGATAGAGTTCTATAGTCTTGCTTGGCAGAAAGTAATGACAACTTACTGTGGGAAAATCTTCTCCTAATCAGCCATGTCTTTTCAAGACATGATCGCCCGAGTGTGTATCATGTGTGGCCCTCAACTGACATACTGATAGGAAAGCTATGTTAAGGCAAAGTGAAAATGACTAAAATCAAATCAGGACCAATAACAATGCAGATTCATCATTGTATTTTATCAACAATCTCTCAATACATTGTGAAACCAGTAGTCACGATGTGACAGCAATATTTAATGTATGGATGGGAGA
>JBBBDQ010002506.1:0-37500 GCA_037127315.1 Ascarosepion bandense
ATATATATATATATATATGAAATGATTTCTTTGAACATTATTTTTGAGTGATAATCATATTGTCAGTTGTTGAAAGACCATTTTGTTAATCTTCGTTTATATATATATATATATATATATATATATATATATATAGTGTACTCTCTTATTGTAAATAACAAACAGATGCTCAGATTTTTTTGACACACGTGTCACCTGAGGCCCGAAGGTGTTTTTGGAAGATGGAAGAAGTAGGTGATACATTTTACTTGAGTGCTTGGGAATCGATTGCCACATGTTTCCACTAATAGATAGGAAGGACTGCTTTACTGCATGTGAAAAAGTTATAGTGTCAGCTAAAATGAGAGGAAGAACATGCTATCAACATGCTTTAATATTTGCATGTAGTTAATCCCAATGTTCAAGTTGGCTTCACTCAAACCTTTGCTCACAGGAGACACAGGACAGGTATGAGCTCCTTCACGCTGATAATTTGTTTTTTCCAGGAAGAAAAGCGGGGTGCTTCATCATTCCAGATTGTCTTTGAAATGCAAGCGTGGTCTTTCAACTGACCAGCTTGTTAGAAGCTGGCCAAAGAGGAGTTGTTTTGGAAGTCTGCTATCAGTCATATGAAAGACGTCACCTGAGTTGGATTTTCATTAGGAAGATCTCAATACCTGTCATATTGCATTTAGTCAGAAATTCACTGTTTCTAATGAAGTCACTCAGTTTTCTGTTGCAGATGGTATGTAAACAATACATGTGGAATGTATTGAGTTAACTGGTAAGTTGTCAGTACACAATCCAAGATTTTGCACCAAAATGTAAAGATGTAAGCATAAATGATGTGTACACATCAATTTTTACCTTTAATAAAATATCATGAGTATTCGAAAGCCTGTGATAAAAATTACCGAAGCCTTTTCAATTCTGTGATCAATTTCAATTTTTTTTTTAATCATTTCACCCCAAGCAAGGCATCAACACCACTGATGTTCAGGGGTTTACATAAGAGAGTTGAAGTATTAAGCAGGAGGAGAGTGAAGACAAAGATGAACCAGCTACAGGGGGTGAAAGAGAAAGGGCAAGAGAAGGATGTGAACACAGGAGTGAAGACAGTTGCGAAGGTAGAGAGAAAGGAAAAGAACAAGATACACGGGGTGATATAGAAAGGGCTGGAGTTAAGTAGATAAGAGATGGGAATTGATTTTGAATTTAAATTCCTTGAGGTTGTAGCTGTTAGCTGTTAGGAAAGCAAGTATATAGAAGGAAGTTCCACAGGCATGAAGTGCGAGAAAAGAAGCTGCTGGAATAGAATTGTCGCCTGCATTTGGTTGATCTAACTGTTAAAGGGTGAGACCTTGTTGCCAGTCTGGTTGCTTGAGTAAATTCTTGTGGAGAGGGCACCAGTGACCTAAGTTGGTCAGAGCAGAAGCCCTGAAAATGTTTATAGAAGAGACAGAGGGAAGCCACATCCTGGTGATAATAAAGTGGCTGGAGTCAAGCTACAAGGCTGGGACCAATCATATTACAGATTCTTCTCTGGAGTCTGTCGAGAATAGTGGGACAAACAGCAGGGGTACCTGACCAGATATTAAAACAGTATTCCATGTGTGATCAGATGGTTGAGTTGTATATGTACAAAATCTATCTTAATATTGTTGAATAAAATGAAGTCAAGAATAGGTGAAAGAGGAGATGTTTTTCAAATCTTTTCCCTCAACATAAAAAGTGGGATCAACAGCTGAAGGATGGTTACAGATAGGCTGAGGGACAAGCTCTGTTTTTTTTAATGCTGATAGACTGAAAGCTTTAGATGCATGAGAGAATTTGTTAATGATCCATTGCATATCTTCAAGGGTGTGTGTGCAATCGTCTGCAAAGAACAGGTCACAAACTGTTTGCACAATCATTTAATTCTTAATTCTTTGAAGCATTGTTCGTTGAACAACCCACCACTTGTCCTAAACTGAAATCTCACACCTTCTTTAACATTCTCAAATACTGTTTCCAGAGTGACAGAAAAATACAAAGCAAATAAAGAAGATTGCAAAAACACAACCTTGTTTTGTTCAATTAGAGACTATGAACTGGATGAACACCTCTCCACTGGCACTACCTGTGACGAGTTGCTGATGGAAAGACATGAAGACACTGACAATCATTTCAGAAATATCCAGCTTCCAAAGAACAACCCAAAGAGTATACATTGAAACAGTAACATAGGTTTAGCATCAGAGATGGACCATTTGTAGATACTAACTAATTTGAGAAAATTAAATTGATACTGCATGGTGACATTTTTTTTAGCAGTTTTCTCAAGTGTACTGGTTAATAGATGAAATAAATACTGTTTAGAAAGAAAAAAGCAATTAAAAAAAATGGGGCCTTTATTCAAATACAGGTATCCAATAAAAATAATTTTTGAAGCAATGTATATATATATATATATATATATATATATATATATATATATATATATTAATCGTTTCACCCCAAGCAAGGTGGTACTGCCACTGATGCGCAGGGAGCTACATAAGAGTAAAGTTTAGGCAGGAGGAGAGTGAAGTTACAGGGGATGTCAGAGAAAGGGCAAGAGAAGGATGGGAATACAGGTGTGATGACAGTTGCAAAGTTAGAGTGAAAGGAAAAGAATAAGATATACAGGGTGATGTAGAAAGAACTGGAGTCAAGTAGATAAGAGACGGGTATTGACAATGCATTTAAATTCTTGGAGGTTGTAGCCATCAGGAAAGCAAGAATATGGAAGAGAGTTCCACAAGTGAGAAGCACAAGAAAAGAAGCTGCTAGAGTAGAATTGTCGGCTGCATTTAGTTGATCTTACTGTAAATAGGTGGAACCTTGTTCCCAGTCTGGTTGTATTAGTAGATTCTTGTGGTGGGGGCGCCAGTGACTTAAGTTTGTTGGAGTAGAAGACATGAAAATATATAAGCACAAAAAAATTGTGACTTTAACTGAGCAGGTTCATGTTGACATCAAAGTTTTGTGAGGACACTATTATGATGTTCTCACTCATCAGTGCTGGATTATATATATATATATATATATATATATATATATATATATATATATATATATACTAGCTGTATACCCTAGTGTTGCTCAGGGTTTTTTAGTGTTTATATTGAAATGGTAAGGTCAAGTGCTTATTTAAAAAGCTCTAGTATGAGGCTGCTGTGATGTGTAAGTTTTAAAAAAATGTGAAGTAAGTATTGGTTTTTGTTGTATTTGTAAAACAGGATTCATGCTTGGTCAATTTCATCAATAAACGGGAATGATGTATGCACAATTGGAAGAATGGGGGTGGGTGTTATGGGAGCCTGTAATGTGATGCCCTAATGTTGTGGTGCAGAAGAAATGAATGCATTGTCCCTACAATGCCAAAGAAGCTGGCACCTTGCAGTAAATGTGAAATTTTCATGGCATATGATAAGGTACAATTTACAAAAAAGACCTGATTTTTGTTGGAATACAACTAGGCATTTTGAAGAAATAAATGATTGCTAAAAACAACATTTTGCATTACCTTTTGCTGCACTCAGTGTGTTAATTGAAAATTTTGTTTGCTTAACAAGGCATCAGACCTTGATCAACCAGTGACTCAATTTTGGTTGAGTATGAGTAAAGCGTCTTGGAGAAATGCAAAAAAGTGCACAAAAGACCACCCAAAATTATGTTTGTTGCTGATTTTTTATGAACCCTATACATTGATTTGAAAAATTTTTGGACCTTGATTTACAAATTTTTGGACCTTGATCTACAAGTTACCCAACGTCGGTTGAAATTGGTTCTAGGTTTTTGGAGGGGTAGGGTTCATTAGAATAGAAACACACAAACATATATATTTTAAACACATTGCATTAAACGTTAAAGACAATATAGTCTTGCTGATTTTCTTTTGTATTTTCTCATATTTTCTAATGAGGCTTTTATTTCAAAATTATATTTATATATATATATTGTCCGTTTAAAAGTTTTAAAAATTTGTTAATGATTATTTAGTTCTTTAAAATGTAGCAACATGATTCCACTGCAAGGCAATTATTGATGGTTGAAAGATTGTAAAAAATTTGACCCTGATGATGAATGATAACGTTTGAAAGTACTAGGTTAACTTATGGTTGAATTCCTTGCATTCACTTATGCACAAATACCATTGGAAAAGGTATTAATCCATCTCTTCCCTCCAGTAATGGGTTAAATAACAGGACAGATTGGGTTCTATAGCCTTGGCTGGCAATCAATCTACCACAAAAAGCAATGGCAACCTACTGGGGGATAATCAGTCAGTCATGTCTCTTTCAAGACATGATTGCCCAAAGCATGTATCACATATGGCACTTAACTGACTGACTGAATATAATAGTTGGAATAATGATTAAGGCTTATACTGTTCATAAAGTAGGGGATCAGTTTATTACTTCATAACAATAGGAAACCGATCCCCCACTAATTACTACATAATAATATAATACTTTTCTTCACCTTCTAGCTATGAGTCAAATAACAGGACAGATTGGGTTCTATAGCCTTGGTCGGCAACCAGTCTACCGCAGAAAGCAATGGCAACCTACTGCGGTATAATCTTCTGCCCAGTCAGTCATGTCTCTTTCAAGACATGATTGCCCAAAGCATGTATCACATATGGGACTTAATTGACTGATGCATCTCCTGAGTAGTGCAGTTTCATTGGTGTTTGTGAGTGTGGCTGCTAATATGCCTTGTTTGAAGCTTTTTTTATATACAGTTACAGTATATATATATATATTTATGAATGTGTGTATGGGGAGTTATTAGCATCGCAATACTTTTAGTTAGTTTAAATAAGTATAATGAACTTTTTCCATTATTTGAATTAACCCACCCTTCAGCCATAATGTTCAAACAAACATTGGTAAATTCTTCCTAAGCTTAATTCACAAACATTACTACCATTCACCCACACTAAAAAAAATTACAATGAAAAAAAAGTTTAAAGGTTAAAGTCAGTTATAGTTGCATTAAGAACATAGAGAAATATATTTCACAACATTGTGATATCAAATATTAGGTTCACCTGAATAATATCAGTTACGTTATGACTAATAATAATGATTCTTCAAAAAATAACCTCAACTGCTGAAAAAGTTAGACTTCCTCACTGAACAACCAATCTATGTCCAAAAGTATAGTTCATAAAGCTTGTATTCATTCAGATGATGATGATGATGATGTTAAATTTTACTTTGGATCAAACACTAACATGTGGAAACTTAGATTTAACAACCACATGTTGTCTTTAAACAACAGTAAATACAGCAAAACAACTGCTTTACCCAATTATTATCGGAAATTAAAAGCCAATAACAAAAACTAATTTATTGCCTAGAATATTGTCACTGAATCCAAATCTTACAATGGAAAAAGAGACTTATGTCTTTTATAAACCATATCATTGTCATTATAAATCATATAAGTTATTCCTGCCTAATCATTTTTAACAGAGTATTCTAAACTGGAACAAGCAACGCTATATTTATGATTAAGATGTTCTCCAAAAGGGCAATACAAATGAAGAAGAACTTGTACCTGTGTTTTATTGATTGTGCAAAGGCATTCAACAAAATACGCCACAAAGAATTGATCATCAACCTTGACATTTTTGGGAAAGACATCAGAGTAATCAAGAATCTCTACTGACAGCAAACTGCCTGCATACGGACAGGTAACAATTTCAGCAGATTTACAAAGATAGAAAGGGGTGTAAGACAAGGATGTGTATTTTCACCGGATCTGTTCAACTTGTACAGCAAGAATATTTTGAGGACCCTAGATGCTATGCTAGGATTTGTTATCAGAGGCCACAATTTGAACAACATAAGGTATGCACATGATACAGCGCTGATTGCAAACACAGAAAAAAAAACCTACAAGACCTCTTACAGAAGGTAGATGAAAAGAGTGACAAAAAAGGACTACAAATAAACTGTAGGAAAACTGAATGCATGGTCATCAGCAAAAAGAACAACCCAAAATGCCAAATACAGGTAGGGGATACTAGAATCAAGCAAGTACAAAAATTTAAATACCTAGAAAGTGTTCTAACAGGAGATGGAAAGTGCGACACAGAGATGTGAAGGCAAATTGGTATGGCAAAAGATGCTTTCCAGAAGCTGAGTAAAGTACTAAGACATAAGAAAATTTCCCTAGAAACAAAAAAGAGAGTGCTAGATTGCTATGCAATGTCAGTTCTTCAATATGGCAGTGAATGCTGGATAATATCATCGAAGATGAGGACAAAACTTGAAGCAGCGGAAATGTGGTTTTACAGAAGGATGCTGTGGATATCATGATCTGAGCATGCGAGCAATGATGAGGTTTTGGAAAGAATGGCAATGAAAAGAAAATTAATAGTGAGCATCAGGAAGAGACAACTGAAGTTCCCGGGACATGCAATGAGGAAGGAAGGCTTGGAGAACCTGATACTAACAGGTCAGATAGAGGGAAAAAGAGACCAGAAAGCAGCAGATAACATATTTGAAGGACCTGATCAGGTGGATGATGGAATGGAGATTGCGTGGAGTAACAGGAGAACAGATATTAAGTGCCACCAGGGATAGGGAGATGTGGAAAGCCATGATCGCATATGTCCTGAAAGAACAACCTACATAGAAGAAGAAGATTCTAAAGTAGTTTTCAGTTTACTTTTTCCTAAAGTATAAATTGATTCCATTTTGAAGTTGTCAAACATTCCTTATCACTAGAGTTAGTACTTAAATAAAATTGGATTGATTGATGCAAGTTATTGATAATTTTATAGAGGTGGTTTGATTCCTTATCTCTGTTTGTGATTTCTTTTTAATTCAAAATTTTTCTTTTTTTCTTTTTTATCTTCATGTAAATTTTGTTATTTAAATTTTACTCTTAATAAATGTAAAAATAGTAGCCTAACATTATAAGTTGAACATCACGTGAACTTAAATTCAAATTTCTTAAGTGGTCAGTTCATAATATGCACCTGAAGATTGCATGATGCATGAAACTCCGAGTTGTGCCATTGATGTAAAATAATATGCATATTTATTAATGTATATAGTAGCTCCATTTATACTACACTGAGCAGTATTTTATTAAGGACACATGGCCCAGGGGATATAGACGTTGGTTAGTTCCTGTGATTTGGCCCAAAGAGTTGTGAGTTCAATACCAGGCTACTGCAGTGGTGAACAAGTAACTTACAAGGTTAGAGGGAGATAACTCATGACTATCAGAAGAGGCACTACTACTCAAGGAATGAAGATCATATACCCCAGTGATTGTAATAAAAGGTTCAGTTCAAAATTCCTAGAACCTGAAGAAGGACGGAGTGTCCACCGGCAAAAATGTTGTACAAATGGCAACAAAGTGGAGGATAATAGTCCGAATAATGTAAATATTGTAAACTATTTGTTTGTAGATACTTTATTTTAAACAGATTTATTTTCATTTTTTGCCTTGATAAAGTCTGTCAATGGACAAAACTCATCGGCTAAAACAAAATAAAGTTTTCCTTTCAACTCTATTTTAAATATATATATTCATTTTATTTTTTTATTTTTATTATTTTTGATCTGACGAGCTGCGTTAAGAACATCAAAGTGGTGAAATATGTATTACCCAAGGTAATAATCGAAAATCCTTTATAAAATATTACTCTGTTAAATTAAATAAATGAATTTAACATTGAGTTCTCTCGAGTTCGTCTCTTTTGGAATTTACCCGGATTACCAAGTGTGCTATGTCATATATATATCTTCTAAACATATACTGTTAAATATAAGAGACAATGAATGGCTATTATGTTTAAACATGAGCTGTTCTAAATGTTGTATTTTGCCCTTAATTTCAGTTGAAAATAAAGACAAAAATTCTCCAACATTTGGATAATTATTTATTAATTTGTTTCAAAAGCTTTTGGCTCACATGAGCCATCTTCAGAGAGGTCATCAAGACAGTAACACAATAACATCCACCATTACCGATGATTTTATTTTGTGTTGACATAAAACTTTGCTAGGCAATGGCAATAGTTACCAAAAATAACAAACACAGTTCGCAAATTTGCAATGCGGTTGTATGACGTCACACCGCATGATAGCGCAAAATGACAACAGAACCATGTATTCAAATGCAATGTAACATGTTATAGCCAGATTTAAAAGTGATTTTATTAAGTGTGGGATGTTTGGATTTAATGTACATGGCCACCAATATCTGAAGGTTCTTTTTACTGTGTGTATAAATAAGATAAATTTATATATATATATATATATATATATATATATATATATAGATAGATAGATAGATATATTACCTCATACAAAATGACAACAGAATCATGTATTCAAATGCAATGTAATGTGTTATGGCCAGATTTAAAAGTGACTTTATTAAGTGTGGGTTTTTGGGATTTAATGTAGATGGCCTCCAATATCTGAAGGTTCTTTTTACTGTGTGTATAAATAAGATAAATTTCAATATATATATATACATATATATATATAGATAGATAGATAGATAGATAGATATATTACCTCATACAAAATGACAACAGAATCATGTATTCAAATGCAATGTAATGTGTTATGGCCAGATTTAAAAGTGACTTTATTAAGTGTGGGTTTTTGGGATTTAATGTAGATGGCCTCCAATATCTGAAGGTTCTTTTTACTGTGTGTATGAGTAAGATAATTTTGAATATATATATATATATATATATATTCAAATTTTATATATTGTTTGTGAATGTGTTTCCTGTTTTTAATTTTTGTTATTATTTGTAATTTATTACTAAATTTTTTTTTTAAATTCCTTTTGGCATTTTTTTTATGAAAAGAAAAAAAAATGTAAAATCGGTTAATGCAATCATAATTTATGAGTTATTACCACAATTTAAGTTTATAATTATCTGTAGCAGATCACAAATCATATACCTGAAATTTATTTGAGGGAAATAGAAAAAAAAATATGGCCCCCACCACACCCACCAGACAATATTACAAAGATCTTCTTAAGAGCAGACATGATCCACTAGTTTTAAAATTAATCTTGAATCTAATTGCATATTATAAGGATTTCATTCGATAACAAATAGTTCAAGTGAAACTAATTTAATTAGATAATTTTGTTATTTTGATTAATCGGATTAGAGGAAAAGCTTCGTAGTAAATTTTACCAAATTCTGACTCATTTGTAAATTTTACCAAATTCTGACTCATTTGTAAATTTTACCAAATTCTGACTCATTTGTAAAAGAGAAGGACTTGTGCAGTATGCACTTGATGTCTTTGTTAATCTTTAAATTTAAGTGTTTAATAGGTTTTATGAAATTTTTCTTTTTTGGCAAAATTGTATGAATATTCACTTAAAATCAACAAAATGTATAATTAAACATCTGCTAGACATGACAAGAAAATATTTTATGAAAAAAAAAATTAATTCTTGGAAACACTAAGACATGTTGCAAGTAATCACTCACATAAGTCACTTTTAACAGAAACAAACCTGATAAAAAATATGTTAACATATTAATTTACTGAAAGTATTTCTAAGAATTATAATTAGGATGATTGTGGTTTGAGTTATACTGAAGAATTTTACTAACATTATTTGCTATATGGTATTCAAACCTTTAAAAATTAAATCAACATTTCTCTGAATATCTACTCATCATTGTGTTGACTTTAACTTTTTTGAAAATCTTATAGAAAGTAAATCCAATTTACAACAATATTACACACACACACACACACACACACACATATATATATATATATATATATATATATATCAGATTAAAATGTCCTCAAATTTTATTTTTTCCCAATAATAGTCTGGTATGGTACTCTTTTACAAGAAATGGACTCATCCTCATGATATATAAAAAATTACCTGCATGACTTCTAGAGAGCAGTTACGAGCAGTGAAGTACAGCAGTTAACGACAGCTACTAGTCAGGCAGTGTAATAATACCTTCAGACTTACTTATTTTTATGTTACTTATTATTAACACTTCCTTTGGATATCTTGCTTGTTGTTATACTAATACACTGTTTTGGACCTACCTTCTTGTTCCATGTCTTACTTCCGGCACAAACTGGTCACTACACTTTGTGGTGAAGTTTCGTCACCACTCCACAACAAATTGGTGACAAAGATCCACAACAAATTGGTGACAAAGATCCACAACAAATTGGTGACAAAGATCCACAACAAATTAGTGACAAAGATCCACAACAAATTGGTGACAAAGATCCACAACAAATTGGTGACAAAGATCCACAACAAATTGGTGACAAAGATCCACAACAAATTGGTGACAAAGATCCACAACAAATTGGTGACAAAGATCCACAACATAGTCAATATCTATGAACATGCAAAAAAGATTCCATAAAACAACACACACCATTTAAATGTGTGTCTGCTGGTTATAATGTGAAATATTTCAAATGATTAATCTTCAAACAAGTCACCTCCAACAACAACAGTAGTGATAGTTGATATATCTTTACTGACAATGAAAATCTTTTCTCAACCACAGATTTGACTGGAGATCATCTAATTTTTTTTTTGATTTCATAACCTTCTTCTGTGGCACATAAGGAATGAGACATGTAGAATCCAGTTATGAAATGGCAATGGACTGCTGACAACTCTATTATAATTTCAAGTGGCACTTTTTGTAGCATGTCCATCTTTTTATCTGCTGGTTTAACCATTGATTGGTTGTTGGTTGGTTGGTTAATTTAACCAGCATATTAACCTTCATTAGGTCATTTAATGCTGAAAATCATTTTGATTTGTTTTATTTAGTTTATTTGATTTATTGCTTTTGTTTGGTTTAATCTTTTTTCAAAAAAGGTTTTGTTGGTAAGATTTTTCATTCAAAAAAGGTTTTGTAGTATGATTTTTCATTCAAAAAAGGTTTTGTAGTATGATTTATCATTCAAAAAAGGTTTTGTTGTAAGATTTTTCATTCATAAACGGTTTTGTTGGTAACATTTTTCATTCAAAAACGGTTTTGTTGGTAATGTTTTTCATTCAAAAAAGGTTTTGTTGGTAACATTTTTCATTCAAAAACGGTTTTGTTGGTAACATTTTTCATTCAAAAAAGGTTTTGTTGGTAACATTTTTCATTCAAAAACGGTTTTGTTGGTAACATTTTTCATTCAAAAAAGGTTTTGTTGGTAAATACTTTCATAGCATTTTGAGCCCAGTTTGGGGGTTAACTATTTACCCAAAGCTGGGACCCTAACAGGTGCTACCACTCTAGGTCAGGGTGGACCTGGGAACAACAGCAATTAAGAGGTGGTTCCATGCTCCTCACAACCTCCCAATCAGAGGCCTTGCTGCCAGATGCAGTTTACCGTCATGCCCAGGATCTTAACCTTTGAGATCTATTGTAATCATCATAAAATAATAAATCAAAATTGATTTAAAAGAATAAAATAATAAGTCAAAATTGATTTAAAAGAATAAAATCATCATCCAATACATAGAAAAATTTTTTATTATTCTCGTTTTTAAAAATATTTGACAGATAAATTATACAGGACTAAATTGACTATTTTGAACCAATAGCACCCCCCCCAAAAAAAAAAGAAATAAAAAAAAAACAATGTTATAACTCAAAATGCTTTGCTTAGAAATGTGAAAATATGTCCTCATCTCTTTTTATAGATGAGGAAATATTTTTTTTTACAATTTTATAGTAAAATTAATAACATTACAATTATATGATTTATATAATAATCCTATTTTATTATACTTTTACATATAATAACCATATACTATTCTATTTTTATATACAATAGCACTTTATATGATACATACAATAGCTCTAGTCTATTGTTAGGTATAATAGCCTTTATAAGATACATATAATAATCCTATTCTATTCTTTTTTTATATAAAATAGCACTTTATATGATACATATTTTGTTAGTAATGTGTTAATTTCTGGCCTTTAATAATCTTTCTAAATCTGAATAGTAAGTATATATATCAGATTGCAAACATTATGTCTGCTTATTTTTAATAAAATCTGTTCACACTCACGGATAAACTTTCGGGTATTATAATTAAAAGATGTCAAAAATTAGCTGCAACATTGATAGATGTTATTATCATTCATTTCTCAAGGCACCCAAGTACTTTCAATCTTTTTCCAGAGAGAGAGAGAGAAAGAAAGCGAGAGAGAGAGAGAGAGAGAAATAGTTATAATTAGTGCTATAATAATAACATATGGGACTGTAACTCAAGAGCTTTCAGGTTTCAGTGCACCATCATCAGGCTGTCAATAGCTTTTGAGTTGCAGTCCCATATATTATTATTATAACACTAATAACAACTATATATCTATAAATGCTCTACATCTGTATTGAGCACTTTATATAAAGTGAAAATTACTAAACTGTGGAATATATATCCATAAGTTTATATATATATATATATATATATATATATATATATCCCTCCATTCACACTCAGGGGAATGTTATTTTCTTATGTCTTAATGCAGGATACTTGATAGTAGGTAGATCTATATATATGTCACCATTATTTTAGACAGCATATCTATATAAATATTCTGCTACCATTTTTGATGACACAGGTCTATTCAAAATAATAATGATAAGAGTAAATGTGTAAAAGTAACATTCAAGAAAGATAGAATTACAGAAGCACACTCAATAAAAATGAAAGAAAATAATAAAAATAATAGTACCACAGAGAACATTGTCTGGTTCATATTCCTCCCTGGTCTTTTGTACAGGAGTAGAGGTCTATCCTTTGTTTCCCAATTAAGATTGAGTTACCAATTCCTTCTAATTCTCTTTCATTCCCAGTATCCTATTGTGTCTTAGTAGTATTATTGCCTTGCTACAGGTGAATTGATAAAAAAAATATGTAAAAGAGAGGAGAATGTAGGAGAATATTACGTGTTTTTTCAGGCTAGCAGAACTTCTGTGCCTTGTGAGCATTTCAATGCAAAACACTTGAGTCGATGACCAGATAATTCACTTCAACTTTTCCTTATTTATTGTATCAGATAAGAATATATAATTCATTTTTCTCGACAAAAATCTTATTGCCAACTGTGAAAAAATCCATACCTTGCCCTTATGGATTTAATCAATCCATCAGAAGATATGGTATATTTTTTTTTCCTGTTTTTACTTCATACCCCATGACGGATTTAATAACCATACTATAAATTTATTTGAACCTTCTTTAGTTAATTGGAGAGCTGAGTTCAAATCACAATATTTAGTTATATTCACTTCAGCACAAATACTCTTGAGAAAGGGATGAATGATATGTGCTAAATAGTAAGAATTTGAACCTGGAAAAACTGCTTTTTTTTTTCAAAAAATTGGTAATGAAAAATTTATTCCAAAAAAAGAACCATTCCTACAATCTCAAAAATATATTTTGGCTTAAATAATCTGCAAAGGGTTAATAAGCTTTTTAATTGAGATTCTATAGTGTCTTGAAGAAGGATGGTCCTTGCAGGAACCTACAAGTTTGATCAGAGAAAGTGGTTGTATTCAGCTGGCAATTCCTTGAAGGCCAGACAGAGCAATTACTGGTGGGTCTATCTACAAATCTCTAGAGTAGGGATGCTGAAGCTAAGATCTATCTACTAAGAGACAAATTTTTTTCATAATTGTAAGTCTATATATATATATATATATATATATTTATTATAAATTATGTTTTAGAACATGTACATAATTTCTTCTATATATGTCCTCTTCTCTACAATCATATGGCTGTTTCAGTGTTTGGGACCCAAACACCTAAAAAAAAAACCCAAAAAAACAAAAAAAGATTTTTCTTTTTTCTCTCCTCATTCTATACTTACTCGGATATATATATATATATATATATATTCATTAAAAATAAATTTCAAACAAATAAATTAAATATATATAAGTATAAAAAATTAGTCTTTTTAACAGAGCAGATATATGCTGATTTTGAAGTTTTGTGAGGAAACTGTCAGGACTGTTTACTGTTAGATCTCAGTTTTTCTTGTATATATATAGAATATGGTGTGATGTTGTGGAAGTGGTCTTGGTTGTGATTAGTTGGCTATTTTTCTTTTTTATGATTGGTTGATTCTGCTTTTTCTTTATTTTTATTTTATTTTTACTGTTATTGTGTAGTTGTTTGGTTTATTTTTAATTTTAGTGAATGCATGAATAGGTGTTTGTTTATTTGGGTTATACTTTTTTTATTGTAGTGACCTCTTTTTATTGGTTTGACCATTTCTTAATGCATTGGCATGTTTTGCTGCTTGATAGTTTATTTTTTTGGATCATGGTTGGGTGTTATTATATTTGTCTTTTTGGGCTTTACATGTGTTTTTATTTATATTTATTTATTTTCTTTTTCTTTTAAAGTTATTGCATTATTTTCTGTTTTCTGTTGTGTACTTATCAATTAATTATTTTATGTTATAATATAACATAATTATTTTATATTATAATTATTTTATGCTATAATATAATTTATGTTATAATATAATTTATGTTATAATATATAATTTTATGTTATAATTTTATGTTATAATATAATTTATGTTATAATATAAAATTTTATGTTATAATATAATTTATGTTATAATACAATATAATTTTATGTTATAATTTTACTTGATACAATATAATTTTATGTTATAATTTTACTTGATAAATAAAACTTTAGTACTATTTAATGATGAATAAAATGTTTTTGTTTTTAGTTTAATATTCAGAAAGTATGAATATGAAAATGGATGTACCAATGCACACTTGCAAGATTTTATAATACTAAAGTTTTCATACCTGCTAAAGTTGTTTATAACTTTGAGAATGCCCTTATTTTACCAATGATCATTTCATTAACACTTATGCTGAATAATTTTTTGAAAAAGAAATTGACATACTTTTGTAGGAGATTGTATATTGCAATGTAATAAATTAAAAAAAATGCTTTGTAATAAGTAACAAATCTCAGATTCTACTACAATATTCTATATTTTTTAAATCTTTTTTTCATCTAAGACAATTCTGTTAATTATTCATGGCTTTATTTAAATATAGCTTTACTCACAGACCTGAAAAATCATCTGCATAAAAGCATTATTGAAACCAGCAATAACACAGAAAAGTATATTTGAATATTTTTTTGCAACTAATTTACTACACATATTGATAAGAAAAGCAAATAAATCAATGAAATAAAAATACAATGAAAAAATGTTTAGAAATGCAGTGGCAATGTCTGGAGATTATGCATACCAGACTGGTTAATCTTGATGGTTAATCAAAATTTTCATCAATGGTTTACCAATTGGGAGCTATCAAAATTTGAACCAATTGCAAAGCGGGGGTCCATTGTACTTGAGACTTCAGGAGAGGAGTATGGTCTAGCCTACTTAAAGCATTTCAGTACAGTCAGAAATCCTGATAAGACAAGAGGTTCGTTGGTTTTGATTGTAATCTATAGAAACATTAAGAAGGCAGAGCTCCCCTGTTAAGACATGTTAGCCATCTGTCTTTGTTTTGATATTTACTTAAGGGGATACGACTCACTCATTAATAACAAGGAGTTGGCATGACAATCACTCAGTGAACTAAATAAAAATATTTTATGGCTAAGGCTGATTTTTTTATTATTTTTACTTCCTTATATATTGATCTTACATTAAAAAGTATTTATAAAATCATTTTAAATTCATTTTCATTTTCTGCTACTTTATTTTTATCAAAAATGTAAAAGAGGAGAAAATGAATGTTCTTAAAACTGAAAAAAAATAAAAAATAAAAATACCATATATAAGTCAAGTGGGAATGATGGTAAAAAAACATGGTGTATATGTCCCCCAAAATTATTAGTGTTATATATATATATTGATTGTTTAATTACTTAGTTTTTGGTGATAATAAAGTTTGATCAGTGCACTGTTTGATCTGTAGACTGTTCGCCTGAAATAGCCCTATA
Source organism: Ascarosepion bandense (assembly GCA_037127315.1). Classification (NCBI taxonomy): domain Eukaryota; kingdom Metazoa; phylum Mollusca; class Cephalopoda; order Sepiida; family Sepiidae; genus Ascarosepion; species Ascarosepion bandense. The sequence goes on from JBBBDQ010002506.1 coordinate 16,012, forward strand.
CTTCCAATTTACAATGAAATAACGTGTCTGCCTTAATTTTTATATATATATATATATATATATATATAGGAAAAATTATTAAAAAGTTGTAAGTTAAAAATGTATTTTTTTGACAGTATTTGTTTATCTCTAATATTATATTTTATGTTTCAGACCGTCCTCGGTCCTTCATCAGAAACAAATCATTTGAAGTACCGAGGATGGTTTGAAATATAAAATATAATAATAGAAATAAACAAATACTGTAAAAAAATACATTTTTAACTTACGACTTTGTAATAATTTTTCCTATACATATTAAGACAGTATACGTGGATCATCACTATGTTATATATATATATATATATATATATATATATATATATATATATATACTATAGTCATCCACAGACAGATCTGTTTCACCATATCACAGCTCATCAGTATGGTTAGACTCCGATTGCTTTTTTACCCAGAATTGAAACCTAACCGAAATGGTGTCAGTTGGGAATGGTATTACTATTATTATAATAATATCATAGTTATTATTATTATTATTATTATAATAGCATATGGCAAAAGCTATTAAGTTCTGGTATTCAACATTATGAATATTTTATTTATTTACTGCTCTTATATTTCTATTTGTTTCTAAAATTAATGCATTAATACTTTTTTATGGTGCAGTAGATATTGACTCGAAACAACAAATCGGGGTGCTGAGTTCGAATTCCAGTTGAATTCCTAGCATTCTCTTATGTGCAAATACCCTTGGGAAAGGTATTAATACATCTCTTCCCTCAAGTTATGGGTTAAATGACAAGACTGATTGGGTTCTATAGTCTTGGCTGGCAACCAGTCTACCACAGAAAGCAATGGCAACCTACTGCTGGATAATCTTCTGCCCAGTCAGTCATGTCTCTTTTGTGATCATCTAAGCGTGTATCACGTATGGCACTTAACTGACTGACTGAATATAATAGTCGGAATCATGATTAAGGCTCCTACTGGTCATAAAGTGGGGGATCGGTTTTCTATTGTTATGAAGTAATAAACTGACCTGACCCACTAATTACTACTTAATAATATAATACATCTCTTCCTCCTCTGGATGTGAGTCAAATAAGACAGATTGGGTTCTATAGCCTTGGCTGGCAACCAAACTACAGCAGAAAGAAAGGGCAACCTACTGCGGGATAATTTTCTGTCCAGTCAGTCATGTCTTTTTTGAGACATGATCGCCCAAAGCATGTATTATGTATGGCACTTAACTGACTGACTGAATATAATAGTTGGAATCATGATTAAGGCTTCTACTGGTCATAAAGTGGGGTATCGGTTTTATTTTGTTATATAGTAATAAACTGATCCCCCACTAATTACTACTTAATAATATAATACATCTCTTCCCCCTCTAGCCATGAGTCAAATAACAGGACAGATTGGGTTCTACAGCCTTGGCTGGCAACCAGTCTACAGCAGAAAGTAATAACAACCTACTGCAGGATAATCTTCCCCTCAGTCAGTCATGTCTTTTTCAAGACATGATCGCCCAAAGCGTGTATCATTTATGGCACTTAACTGACTGACTGTTGCAGCAGAGTAGAAAACATAATAATGAAAGACAGCACACATTCTGGGTACCACTTTTTTTAACTGTTGCAGCCAGGTTGACATTTTACTTCTATTACTTGTAGGACAAAGTGCTTGAGGTACAACTTTTATCCTTCAGCTGCCACATGCTGACAATTTTCAACATATTTTAAAAGTTATAAATTTTCTTCATTCAATAAAAATCTTTTTTTTCTGTATGGTTACATATACTGATTGACAATGACAAAAAGAAGAAATATCTATCTATCTATCTATCTATCTATCTATCTATTTAATCTTGTTCTCTACCTACCTATCTATCTATCTATCTATCTATTTAATCTTGTTCTCTACCTATCTATCTATCTATCTATCTATCAATCTATCTAATCTTGTTCTCTATCTATCTATCTACCTATCTATCTAATCTTGTTCTCTATCTATCTATCTATCTATCTAATCTTGTTCTCTACCTACCTACCTATCTATCTATCTATCTAATCTTGTTCTCTACCTATCTATCTGTCTATCTATCTAATCTTGTTCTCTACCTATCTATCTGTCTATCTATCTAATCTTGTTCTCTACCTATCTGTCTATCTATCTAATCTTGTTCTCTACCTATCTATCTGTCTATCTATCTAATCTTGTTCTCTATCTATCTATCTGTCTATCTATCTAATCTTGTTCTCTATCTATCTATCTATCTATCTATCTATCTATCTATTCTCTATCTATCTATCTATCTATCTATCTCATTCTCTATCTATCTATCTATCTATCTATCTATCTCATCTATCTATCTATCTATCTATCTATCTCATTCTCATCTCTATCTATCTATCTATCTATCTATCTCATCTATCTATCTATCTATCTATCTATCTCATTCATCTATCTATCTATCTATCTATCTATCTATCTCATTCTCTATCTATCTATCTATCTATCTATCTCATCTTGTTCTCTATCTATCTATCTATCTATCTATCTCAGTCTGTTCATATCTATCTATCTATCTATCTATCTATCTCATCTTGTTCTCTATCTATCTATCTATCTATCTCATCTTGTTCTCTATCTATCTATCTATCTATCTATCACAGTTATTTTTATATCTCTCTCAATTTGTTCATATCTATCTATCTATGTCATTTCATATCTCTGTCTCTTCATATCTATCTATCTATCTATCTCAGTCTGTTCATATCTATCTCAGTCTATTCATATCTATCTATCTATCTATCTATCTATCTATCTATCTCAGTCTGTTCATATCTATCTATCTATCTATCTATCTATATACACAGATACATGCAATGGTATATTGAAGTGTATATAAAAAAATATATAAATATTTAATATATTAATTTTTCATTTCACTGGTAAATACGATATACACTATTTTGAACTGATTCCAGTGATTCTAAATCAACAGAATTTAGTTAAAAACATCTTACTTACTAGACTGATAACACCTAGTTCTTGACAAGGACTATGATAGTCAAAAGTACTTGAATGTAACAGAAAAAAACATGAACTTTGAACAATTTATTCATAACTTCAACACCTCATTTAGAAATTGGAAAGATATAGAAAAAAGTTGACTACACAGAACTTGTTGTAGAATTCAGTAAAACTTATTTAGAGATGAATATATTTACGAAAAGTTTTGAAGACTAACGAAATGGAATTAATAACAAACATATTTCATCTATTTGTTTGAACATTATTTTTCATCATATCAATGTCTGTTTACATTATGATACATTTTCAGAGCAGAGATGATTATTTACGATAAAATGAAAAATTGTGTTTACAAGGCTTAATTTGGCTTTGTCTACTATGAAATCATTGTTGTCTTGCAGTTAAGATGCACAAGATCAAGTGATGTTTTTCTCTGCATTGCTAGGGTTTAAAAGTTTGAATCCTGCTTAATTTCTCATAAGTATTCAGACCAGTAAAGTTGTATATACTAATTAAAAACAGAATATCTACTCAAATACAGTGAACAAATTGTGATCTAAATTATGCAAAAATGAAAATAACACTGACATATCATTTTAATATAATTAACAAAATTACACAAAAATATCTTGAAATACTAAAGAGAAAATTTATTCAATAAAATCATCATAGGCTTTAACCATGATCTCCAGAAAACTTTGGAATCTCCTGGGAGATCTATCTTTTGGGATAGCTTCCTTATTTAAGTTGGTGAATGCTTGTCTTCAGTTCATCGGAAATCATGTTGTTAGTCAGAGAGTCGGTTGTAAAATGCTTAACCATTTCAGCATTGATTAGAGCCTCAAATACTTTGCCAAAAAATGGTAAGAGTCCAATAGGGTGATATCCAGAAAGATCAGAGGGTTCTCCAGAGTTCTTAAAAACAGGAATTACAGATAAAGACTTCTAACAAATTTTGTTCCACTGGACATTACAAAATAAATCATGAATCCCAATCTACACGATGATAACAGAAAGATATCCTGTTGGTAGGAGAATCTTGGATGGTGAGAGAGCATAAAGAGGTGTTTACAGACACCATATAATTAGATTTACCAAAATGGCAGAACTGTATGGCATGACAAGAGTCTGGGATAAAAGTAAAGAAGAAATCTAGAAGAGATACATGTTCTTCAGGGTTACTGGGGAAATGCATGGGGAATTCTCACTTGTGTGAGAGATTCAGCGATTAGGAAATTAACGTTTTGGATGCCAGTAAGATCAGTTACAGAGTGTTTACACAACTTGGTATGATGGGCATCAAAATACACAAATATATTTGCAAAAAGGCATAGGGAAATGGTCTTTTCTATATTATCAGAAATATTACCCAGCATGTAACAGTCATGAGGAAGACAAGACAGCTGACCAAGTTAAGTAGAAAGAGATGGAGACGCATGTAAGAATGGTCTGGAGATACAGAAAGAGTTCCTAATCAATGGGAGATGTTTATAGACATAAAATCCCAGGCCATGCATGTAGACACTAGAGTCCTTCCTAAAGAGATGAAGGTAGCCAGGAAGGAAAAAATAAGAGGTGGGTATAACAGTTAGTTACGATAATGATTTAATGATACAAGTTTTACTAATTAATGCATAGCTGGGAGGAGAAGGAGTGAAGCCATACTATTCCTGACTGTATTTGTGCATAAATAAATACAATGACCCCAACTGAAATTGGAACTCAGATCTCCAATTAAAAATTCTAAGCCATTATCCATTATACCACCAATACATCCAAGTATACTCAAGTGATCATTCATTTGTTTCATAAAAATGATTGACAAAGAAGATTTTATTCATTTTTTATTTGATTTTTCCAGTATTCTTACATGTTTCCTTTTTGCTGGAATGTAAAAATGTTCCATAATTTTCGACTTTCCAAGTGCTTTCAACTTCTTCACAGGCCATTTTCAAGGAGGTTAATTTTTTGGTGCCGTTATGTCCTCATGTTAGTAAAAGAAATGTCAGTGTAATAAAAAAAAAATATCCAAATGTTGAACAATTTTTGTCTTTATTTTCACCAGAAATTAAAACCAAAATACAATGTTTTGAATGGTTCATGATTAAACATAATAGACATTTATTGTCTGTTATATTTAACAATTTTTGTTTTTATATATGTATATATATGTATGTTGTTGATCTTAATACAATATAACTAAGTATACAATAATTATTTAATCCTAATTCTGACCTAAACATATTTGCCTCTTTAATTATAGATAATAGTAAAAAACTCTATTGTTCAATAAAAAAACCTAAAATCAAACTTCCTGTTAAAAATTATTGTCTACCCATTAAATCTTAAGTCCCACTATGTATCTTATCCAAACAAAATTAGAAAGTGACATGTCTAGATCCAAGCCACCCTGTCCCCTTTCATAACCCAAATATTAAAACTCCCCTAGTTGTCGTTCCAAGTCAATATCCACTGCACCACAATGCACATCTATGTTCACAATAACTTAAAAAACTATTTTCAAAACAATCAAGAGGAAAAATTAGCATTTCCTTATCCTTTAAAATGTTTTTCATTATAAATCTTGTTGAACTGTTAAAAATATAAAATCATACACAAATAAAGAAATCTGCTCAAAAAATGTCTGTCAGTACACTATTTTGTTTTTTTGTTTTATTTTTTTTAATCATCTCATCCCGAGCAAGGTGGAAGTAACACCACTGATGTGCAGGGGGGCTACATAAGAGAAAAAGATTAGAGGAGAGTGAAGAGAAGGATGAACCAGTTAGAAAGGAGCAAGAGAAGGAAGGGAATACAGGTATGATGACAGTTGCAAAGGTGGAGAGAAAGGAAAGGATATACAGGGCAGTGTGGAAAGAACTAGGGTCAAGTGGTTTAGAGATGAGTATTGACCTTGCATTTAAATTTCTGGAGGTTGTAGCCATCAGGAAAGCAAGAATACGGAAGTGAGTTCCACAGGTGGGAAGTGTGAGAAAAGATACCGGTGGAGTAGAAGTAGAATTGTCGTCTTGTTTTCTTATGTTTACAGTAAGAACAGTGATTGTAATACAAATGAACTCAAAGTAACATGAACTATTTTTCATGTTATCTATTTGAAGAACATAGGTGATCATAACCCTTCTCTGAATTTTTTATTATCTAGGAATTGACATATTTTTCTTGGAAAAGAAAGTGGAGTGGTTTTCTACTGTCTTCTCCATAGTTTTAAAATCAGAATGACTGCCACTTTGAGCAAGAGAGCCTAGTTTATATATTTAATGAATGACTAGAATGAAAAACAAAATGTAGTCATGCCTTTCTCAAGTGCAGTAGTGCAAAATCAAATATAACAAACTATAACTTAATAAAATATAATAATCTGCAAAATATGTTTATATTACCAGTGTACCTGTAAAAAATGATAGGAGTATTTATCTAGAAATTGACATTTCTACTTTAGTGTATCTATACACTATTTTAGGATCAAAATATCATATCCCTGCCTTGACTCTTCCTCAGACCAAAGTATTACTCTTTAACCCTTTAGGCATTATTAGTCATATTAATTTATGTGTCACTTGTTTGTTTCTTCTCAGTTAAGTGCCATATGTGATACACATCTGGGAGATCATGTCTCTTTCAGTCCATGACTTGGAATATATTCCTACAGTCAGTCAGTCAGTAAAGTGCCATATGTGATACACACTTTGGGTAGATAATTATCCCACAGTAGGTTGACATTGCTTTCTGCGGTAGATTGGTTGCCAGCCAAGGCTATAGAACCGAATCTGTCCTGTTATTTGACTCATAGGTAAAGGGAAAAAATGTATTATTAAGTAGTAATTAGTGAAGGATCAGTTTATTACTTCATAACAATAGAAAATTGATCCCCCACTTTATGACCAGTATAAGCTTTAATCATTATTCCAACTATAATATTTAGTCAGTCAGTTAAGTGCCATACGTGATACACGCTTAAGGTGATCATATCTCGAAACAGACGTTACTGACTAGGCAGAAGATTATCCCATTGCTTTCTGTGGTAGATTGGTTGCCAGCCAAGGCTATAGAACCCAATCTGTCCTGTTATTTAACCCCTTACTGGAGGGAAGAAATGGATTAATACTTTTCCCAAAGGTATCTGTGCATAAGTGAATGCAAGGAATTCAACTGGAATTTGATCTCGACACCCCAATTTCTTGTTCTGAGTTGATATCCACTGCACCATAATGTGCATCCATTCCTACAGTAGGTAGCCATTTTATTCTGCAGTGGACTGGTTTACAACTAAGACTATAGAACCTATATCTGTCCTGCTATTTAATCCACAGCTGGAGGAAGAATAAATGGATTAATACCTTTTCCAAGGATATCTAAATCTAAATCTAAACTTATTTATAAATGGAACTTTGTCTGTGTGTGTGTGTCTGTGTGTGTGTATCCGTTACCTATAGACTCCGAAATGGCTCAACTGATTTTCTTGAAAGTTTACACAGTTGTACCAAAAACGTCTGCGAGTGTTCTTAGCTATGGTTTTGTGTTGAGGTACCCCCGATAAATATCAAAAATCGATAATTGAAAAAATTGGGTTATAGAAGGAGTGGTTCAATTTTAATCAAATTTGATACACTCATAGATAAAGACATAAGAAATGATATTCAGAAGTTTCAAGGTTGCTGTTCTTACAATAGTGCAGAAAATCAATTATAAATATAAAAGGCAAGATGTTTGTGTCTGTGTGCGTTTCAGTTTATCTGCCTGTATGTCTGTATTTTTTTCAGCCCTTTTATTTTAGTTTTTGCTTTGGGTTTAGCTCTAAGTAGGTATAATTGTAGATCTTAGTCTCAGCCATGATACCATTTACTCAGAGGACTTATTTAGCCTTTAAAATTTACTCAGAGGACTTATTTAGCCTTCAAAATTCAGTTTACAATGAAAAAAACTTATTTGATATTGATACCAGGAAATCAAAATTTGACTTACATCCATTCAGTTTTCTTTCAGTTTACGGTTTCGCTTTAACTGGAAACAACTATTGCTTTTTAGTCTTTCATGCCAACGTCCAAAGAGTCTGAGCTCCAGGACCATTGATTAGTTTTAAAGCTTTCATTACACCCAAGCAATGCAGGGCTATACTGCTAGTTTGCACATAAAGGAATGCATGAAATTCAACTAGAATTTGAACCCAACTCTCCAATTTCTCATTCCGAGCTGATATCCATTGCACCACAACACACAATCCCAGTTTATTCTACTGAATCAAAATATATGACTTTTCTGTATTAACACATTTGGGATTGAACTCACAGGTGCCAGAGAATCAAATACATTTAAACCAAGGATTTAATCCACTATCCTTTGTGTCGCTTGGTGACAATCCAGTGGTATTATTTTTGAAGCCTTCAACCTAATGTCTCCATTAAAGTAGTGTAAAGTTAAGTACTTCTGAGGAAACAGTGCTGAATAAAGATTTCAAATTTATAACCACCATCAAGTGAATCCCATACTTAAGACATTTTAGCCTTAATTGATGAGGCAACATTGAGAATCCCTAAAGCCTAGACTGACGAATTGAGATAGATACTAGAAAAAGCCAAGCCTCTAAAACCAAACTTCACAAGAATGGAAAAGATAGCTATCAGAATGCTGCAATGCAATACAGAAATCATTACACTCTTAACAGAAAAGAACAATTTCATGGTTGAGATGAACAAGTTGGAATACTCAAGAAAGCTGGTTAACCTAAATGGAGATGTTAGCTACCAGGTTGGGAAACTGGCACGGGATATCCTTCTCTCAATGAGGGTGAATGGGTCTCTCTTAAGCCATGGTAGGCAACCCATCTAGTGATGGTGTCACAATAAAAGCACCTTGCAAAGCATCAAGTATACTGACAAGATTTTGAATCTCGGCTGAGGCCACAGAATGATGATGATGATGATGACAGCAATGAAAAAAAAAATGGACTCGATTCTGAATCTGAGAGGAAATTACCACAAATTCTAACAAGAATTATTTAATATTGAATGAATATAGACATAAAGTATGTTACATGGATTTTGGAGAGTCGAGTTTGAGCTTTGGGTTGAATTTGTTGCATTCACTTACACACAAGTACCCTTGAGAAAGGTATTAAGCCATCTCTTCTCCCTCCAGTTATGGGTTAAATAGCAGAACAGATTGGATTCTATAGCCTTAGTTGGCAACCAGTCTACCACAGAAAGTAATGGCAACCTACTGTAGGAAAATCTGCCCAATCAGTCATGTCTCTTTCAAGACATGATCACCTAAGCATGTATCATAAGGCACTTAACTGACATGTTTTTGTCATATACCAACAGAAAAAAAAATTACTATTATCTCCAGTAATATCAAAGATATACATGGGGTATTTCAAGGAAATATCTATACAAACATCACTAATAAAGCCAACAATGTAGCTTAGATATACTATAGCATCAAGAAAATGCTGTTGGACCATGTGAAATTAATAAGACTTTTCATATAGTTCACAACAAAAAAAATAAGGTGTGTCAACTGGTTTCCCAGCAAGTACTAATAACTCACTCAGAGTATGGGTTCAAGATATTTGTATATTGTAAATCAACTTATACTGGAGAATTAAATTCCAACATCTCTACAGTGTCAAGAAAGTGATCATCTAGCTGATCAGCATGAGAAACACCTTTCAAAGAAATAACTATCCTATAACCATAAGCATAATATTAGCAGGGTCAGAAGAGTTTAGGACAAAAATAAAATGTCTGCAACAGTTTGTTTACCATGCATAAGGAGTATAAAGATTAAAAATATCTGCAGTAACATCAGGGCAATATTCAGAAGCAGTTCAGTTCTATAGAGATATATCGTCCAAATCTAGCTTCCCCTCCGAAAAACAAAAACAAAAAAAATTATTATATATCAATTTGTATTAAATCCAAACACAGTTATTGCAAAGAATACAAATGAAAAATCTGCCTCTTACAAGTAACAATGAAGGAAAATCACAAGACTGTAGTCCAAGTAGAGACAATAGAATCAGTTAGAGCTAATCATATAGGAAGGGAAAAGAGTGACCATCAACTCTTATAGTATGGTAATATTAGTCATTTTCCCCACAAGGAAAACTTTTACTGATCAAACAGCCGGGACTGTTTTTGGTTGAAATTTATAAAATCTTTAAACACTGTTTTTTAGGAAGACAGGTTTCTCAAGTCCAGTAGATTTTATCACTCTTTCCAGTAATGATGGAGATTTCCTTCCTAACCTTTTATTTCAAGTTGTGTGGAATGCTAACATCTTTATCATATCATTATTTTCTCTTCTCAAGTCCAGTAGATTTTATCACTCTTTCCAGTAATGATGGAGATTTCCTTCCTAACGTTTTATTTCAAGTTGTGTGGAATGCTAACATCTTTATCATATCATTATTTTCTCTTCTCAAGTCCAGTAGATTTTATCACTCTTTCCAGTATTGATGGAGATTTCCTTCCTAACCTTTTATTTCAAGTGGTGTGGAATGCTAACATCTTTATCATATCATTATTTTCTCTTCTCAAGTTCAGTAGCTTTTATCATTCTTTCCAGTATTGATGAAGATTTCATTCTTAACCTTGACAAAGCTTTTAATAAATATTTATATACCTACCTATATACAGCAACAATATGTTCTTATCCTTTTAAATATGTGAACACTGTTAGGGAAGAGTAAAGTGATTATACTAACTAGCATTTCACTAGCAGTGTATCTACTTCACAAAGTGTGTGAGTCTTGTATTTGTTGATATACTATTATTCTCAACATCCATTTTGGTGATTGCTCACACAATAACATTTTAGGGTTATAGCAACAGACATAAAAGTTTAAGAAAAAGAAGAAAGCAAAATAGTACTTAGTAAAAAATATATAAGTTAAAACCAAGCAAAGGAACAGTAATAACGTAAAAAATTAATGAAATAAGAATTGTATTCACATGCAAAAGTGATACACTCAATTGATTGAAGTGTTTTGACTTCAAAACAAGAAATAACAAAAAAATTGCAGATTAGATCAAGAAGTGGTTAATTTTGTTAGTTAAAAAGAAATCCTATACTTCATCTGTAGAATTTGTCTATGCATTTGGGTAGCATATCATTTTAGTGCACTGTGTGTTGTGGTGCAGTGGATATCGACTCGGAATGAGAAATCAGGGGCCAAGTTTGAATTCCACTTGAATTCCTTGTATTCACTTACATGCAAATACCCTTAAGAAAGGTATCAATCTGTCTCTTCCTACCAATTGTAGGGTAAATAACAGGACAAATTGGTTTCTATAGCCTTGGCTGTCAATCAGTCTACCACAGAAAGTAATGGCAACATACTGCGGGATACTCTTCTGCCCAGTCAGTCATGTCTCTTTCGAGACATGATCTCCCAAAGCATGTATCATGTATGGCACTTGACCAACTGACTGACTGATCTTTTTAGTCATTATTTCTTTTGGATTGAAACCCACAATATTTTCATTTGAATTAATTTATTGGCACTCATGTGAGAAATTAAGATATGTATTCATACTCACTAATGCTACACAATGAATAAACCAAAATATTTAGATTCCTGTCTTATCTTTCTTTTAAGTTCTTGAGAAAATTCCATGGGAAGAAAGAAATAAACATGTTCTCAACTGCAGAATTAAATGTAAATATGCTGATTTTTAAAATGCAATATATTGAAAACTGAAAAGTAAAGATTAAACAGAATGTAGTACTTAAAGAAATTAAGTTTAACTGACATTACCATACTTAGTTCTTGGAAAACAAATATTTTTATTTATAAATTATTGGGAGAAACAGATGTTATATTATTATGTAGTAATTAGTGGGGGATCAGTTTATTACTTCATAACAATAGAAAACTGATCACTTACTCTATGATCAATAGAAACCTTAATCATAATTCCAATAAATTATTAATTTATAAATAATAAATATTTATTTAATAATTAAATAAAGAATTAATGAGTTCATTATTATAAATAATTTAAATTATTATTATTTTTTTAATTTATAATATTATTAATTATTAATATTTACAATAATTATTTTATTATTTATTAATGTTTTAATTTATTCATTTATTAATATTTAGTTCAATTAATATCAATATTAATATAATATAAATATTATAGTATTATTATATTATTATTAATTATTATATTATTAATTATATATAATATATCTATAGATCTGTGAGTCTGTGTGAGACTGTTCCCTATGCACGCCTACATTTTTGAAGCTACGCCATTCAAACTTTCTAGGGACACATATCTACAGGGAAGCCAGGTCGACACATAGTTTTTGAGTTTTAAGTTCAGCAATTTTCCCTTTTGCACTTTTTGGCCAATGGAGCAGATTGTTTACATTTGCTCCCTAAAATATCTAAAATCTAAGATGGTTGCTAAATTACGTCACAGAAATCAAATCACATGTGTCAAATGCAACTAAAATATTTTTCATTAACAAAAAGTAGAAAAAAAAATGAGCCTTTAAATTTAATTTTTATTCTGACGTTTTAAAAATTCATTTGGTCAACAAAAAAATGTGAATATTTTTCCCCATAATTTTGAAACAAAAGAAATATTAAAAATTGTAGGTGTGCATAGGGAACAGTTGCACACAGACTCACAGATTGCCTTTTATATGTATAGATTATATTTTAAGTCTCTGCAGCGAATTTAAATGTATTTGTTTCATCCACTGAAGAAATTAAAATGTTCTGAGTTGCACAGGCAACACTGGGCTATGATGCTAGTATATATATATATATATATATATATATATATATAATTATATATTATTATAATTATTACATTATTATTATATTATTATAATATTAATATTTTAATTAATATTAATATTAAATTAATATTAATTAATTAAATTAAAATCATTTAATGACTATTTAGTTAATTTTAATATTTATTAATAATTATTTTAATAAAATAATAAATTAATAAATTTAATAATATTTAATTATTATTATAAATTATTATTATTATTATTATTATTTTTATTATTAATATTATAAATAATAAATTAATAAATTTATTATTAAATTTATAATATTATAAATAATTTATAATTATAAGTATGACAATTATAATTAGTACTTAAAGAAATTAAGTTTAACTAACATTACAATTCTTAGTTCTTGGAAAAGAAATATTTTTCTATGTAAATAAAACTAATGAAAACTTTATGTTAATGTATATATTTAATAAGTTTGGCATAAGGCTAAATTATAAAGAATGAAGAGATAACTTTGTTGCACCAATCTTACAAGAAGGAAGGGTCTGCCTTTAAAATCAGCATTTGAAATACAGGTTTTTACTTATGCACAAATACTATCACTGATGCAAAACATTTGATACAGTCGTAGTTTCAAGGTATTTATTAACCTTTGCTTAGTTTGACACAAGGCTATAATTGTGGAATGCTCAATAGGGACCACTATCATTATACTAACAGGTTAATCTGTAAGATAGTTTTGTTAAGCATCAGGATGGTAGCTGTATGCTTATGTACATACATAGTATTAAGCATATCGTACCCAACTATGTTCATATGTATACATTTTAAGCAGTCATTTAATACTAAACTAGCAGTATAGCCCAGCGTTGCTCGGGTGTAATAAAAGCTTTAAAACTAATCCATGGTCCTGGAGCTCAGACTCAGCCTAAAGAATATTTGAAATAATAAAATAATTGCGACAATTTACCAATCGCATCTAGTATATATATATATATATATATATATATATATATATATATATATATATAAAATTGATTTTCTGCACTATTATAAGAACTGCAACCTTGAAACTTCTGAATATAGTTTCTTATGTCTTTATCTATGAATGTATCAAATTTGATTAAAATTGGATCACTCCTTCTATAACCCGATTTTTTCAATTAGCGATTTTCAATATTTACTGGGGGTACCTCGACACAAATCCTAGCTAAGAACATTCACAGGCACTTATAGTACAACTGTGTAAATTTTCAAGAAAATTGGTTCAGCCGTTTCGGAGTCTATAGGTAACACACATACCCACACACACACACACACACACAAAGTTCCATTTATAAATAAGTTTAGATGTATACATTTTAAGCAGTCATTTAATACTAAATATATTTTCAGGTGCCTTTTGTCAAAATACTTAAGATTTTTTCCTTACTGAATGCATAACTATACTCACAAACCACTTTTGTCTGTATTCTTTGTTTGAATTTATTTCACTACATTGTAATGTTATTTGATAAAAAAATTGGTACACACTTAATTCTTCCTTTCAACACCACCACCACCATCATTAATGGAATCCAAAGCACTTTTCTTTCTTTTTTTATCTTTTTTTCATTTTTTATTTTTTTAGCAAGTGGAAAGAGTTATTGTTATTACATATTCCAGGTGTATAACGCTGGACTCAGTAGAAGAGTTGTTTCTACCTAGGATTTTTAAAAAAAAAATTTCTAAAAAAAAACTCTCTTTAAACAGGCAGTTATTCAAGACAGTGACAAGAAAAATGGTAAAAAGATTCCTGAGTAGCATATTCCATAGATTTTAGATTTAAAAAAAAAAAAGAAAGAGGAATACGCAGTATCTGATGTTTGCCAGGAATGTACTCAGCCATTTACAATTAAACAAAAAAAGCCTTCCTGGGGAAATTAGCATTTAATCCCTACCCTACAAAGTATTCTCCTTGGAGATTTCAAACTTATCCCAGAATCTTTTATTGCTTTTCTAAATTATCTGCAAAGTCCTCATGGGGTTGCCATGATCTACCTAAATATATTCTCCTTAATCTCGTCCATGATCTAAAATCTCTATCTTTTAAAACAATAAATATAGCTTTGAGAAAACCAGAATTTATAAACAGCATGGAAGTGCTGACACACCTGAATAATGTGATGTTTTGCTAAAAACAACCTGCATTAGATCTGAAGAATTCAGTTGCAAATTAATTGTGAATGTCAAGGTCACAAAATACATAAGATCACTCAGTGAAATCTCAATATTCAATGAGTAACTCCATAGAAGAGTTTTCACAGAAGTGGAGAAAGATTTCCTCTAACTGCTTCTAACCATTACACAACCAGTTACCTAAATATAAAAAATATCTGAATATGTTTCAAGAAGATTTATGTGTGCATATATATACATATGTGTGTGTGTACAGAGTACGATTTATAAATGGTCGTCTAACTGAAGCGAAATTTGAATATAACACTGACATCTCATTTTAACAGATATATACACCAAAGTTACACAAAAATATTTTGAAATACCAAAGAGTAAATTTATTCAATAAAATTGCCATTGGTTTCAACTACATCCATCAGATGACATCAGAGTCTCCTTGTTTAGGTTGGTGAATGTTGCCATAATCATTGACTTAAGTTCATCTTTGGTCTTTCAAGGTGGTTTGTAGGTCTCTCACTTAACTGTCAGTCAGTCAGTTAAGTGCCATATGTGATACACGTTTTGGGTGATCATGCCTTGAAAGAAACATGTCTGACTGGGCAGAAGATTATACCGCAATAGGTTGCCATTGCTTTCTGCTGTAGACTGTTTGCAAGCCAAGGTTATAGAACCCAGTCTGTTCTGTTATTTAACCCATAACTGGAGGGAAAAGACAGATTAATACATTTCCCAAGGATATTTGTGTGTAATTCAACTGGAATTTGAACTTGGCACTTTAAATGGTCATTCCAAGTTGATATTCACTGTACCACAACAACCATACGCCACTTAACTGTACCCCACAACTCATAATTAAGGGGGTTGCAGTCTGGGGAGTTAGGTGGCCAGATGTAAGGAACGATGTTGTTGCAGAAATTGTCTGATGATCATGGCTGGGTTCTCCTGTTTGTGTCATGGTCCTGTTACCAGACATGGAGTCTTTTGTAGCCTCTCTCTTGACTCAGAGGAGCACTACCACGTCAAGGCACTTGATGTAAACTTCTGTATTGAGTCTGATATCCTGGGGGTAGATGAATAAAGGCATAACATCGCCATCACTAGTGATCACTCCAAACACCATGATGTTGACTGGGTATATCATTCAACTCTTTCTGAATCCACCGCGCAGTTGTCAGATTGACACTCGAAACACACTGAAATGTTTGTATTAGAGCTTTTGGTGCAAATGTCAAGTAGTCTTTCCAAATTTCTGGTAGAGTGAATTGCAGCATGTTGCCATGTTTCTCACAGATGGCGCCCAACTGACCCTACTATACTGTGCAATCAACAAAATTAAAAATAAACAACCCACATGCACAAAATTAAAAAAAAATAGTAACAATTTACCCACTACACCCAGTATAATATATATATATTTTAAATCCAAAAGGATTATCACATAGGTAAATCCCAAAAACTCGATCCTAATTAATATTAATTTCATTAATATTAAAACTGATCAAGGTGGAGGGCTCAATGCAAATATTATTTTCTATTTACAGAGTCAAATATAAAAAAAAGATAAAAATTTTGATATTTAAATCAGCTGAATAGCCATTTCTACAAGACAATCCTTGCTTCTCCAGCAACAGTGAAACAAAAATTTTATTTACTCAATTTCAAATGAATTTGAGTAAATAAAATTTTTGTTTCACCATTGCTGAAGAAGCGAGGTCTTCCTCGTAGAAATGGCTATTCAACGGATTTAAATACCAAAATTTTTGTTTTATTTTTTTATATATATATATATATATATATATATATATATATATATATATATTATAAATCATAGTTTAGAACATGTACAAATTACAATTTACTATAAAGTGTACATTTTGTTTCGACATTGTAAGGACAATGTCTCATCAGGTAGGAAATGCTATTTTTTGAAAGGAGATAGAAAATTCGCTTCCTCATTTTGGTAAATTTTTGTGTGCGAGGTAAAGTGGGTAGAGAAGCGAATTTTGTTATTGCAATATGTTCTTAAAGTTAAGCTCTGATATTTATTATTTAATTAAAGAGGAATTTCTACAGATGTTTTATTATCATAAAATTCACCATGACCTTAAGAATTAAAATGCATCAGAAATGTAAAATAGAAAAATCATTAAATTTTCACAGGTCAAAATTAGTATAAGGTAAATACTATAACATTTTAAATACTCTGGGTGTTTCTTTTACAAAAAATTGTAAATTGTGGCTAGTTACAAAGGTATTTCAGCATAGCTAAAAAACTTTGTTGCCTTTTTTGGCTGAGATTGTATTAACTCCAAAATGAGTATATTTTCTATGAATGTAATTTGTGGTTATATCACTAAAACAATTTTAACCTATTTGGCTAAGATGTGTATATCTGTATTAGAATAGACAAAATACATTGACTGACTAGACACAGAAAGGAAACTACAAGACCTCTTACAAAAGGTAGCTGAAAAGAGTGACACAAAAGGACTACAAATAAACTGCAAGAAAACCAAATGCATAGTCATCATCAAAATGGTGTGGGATACTGAAATCAAGCAGGTACAAAAATTTAAATACCTGGGAAGTGTTTTAACAGAGATCCGAAGACAAATTGGTATAGCAAAACACGCATTTCAGAAGCTGAGTAAAGTATTAAGAGACAGGAAACTTTCACCAGAAACAAAGAAGAGAGTACTAGATTGCTTGTGATGTCAGTTCTTTAATATGGCAGTGAATGTTGGACAATATCATCTAAGATGAAGGAAAAACTTGAAGCAACTGAAATGTGGTTCTACAGAAGGATGCTGTGGATTTCATGGGCCGAGTATGTGAGCAATGGTGAGGTGTTGGAAAGAATGGGAATGAAAAGGAAATTAATATTGAGCAACAGGAAGAGACAACTGAAGTTCCTGGGACATGCAATGTGGAAGGAGGGCTTGGAGAGCCTGATACTAACATGTCAGATAGAGGGAAAAAGAGACAGGGAAAAGCAGTGGATAACATATTTGAAGGCCTAAGCAGGTGGATGAGAGAACAGGAGTTGTGTGGTGTAGCAGGAGAAAGCGTGCTAAGAGCCACCAGGGATAGGGAGACGTGGAAAGCTATGATCGCTTACATCCTGAAAGAACAGGGCACATAGAAGAAGATATATGCCAACTGTTTATAAAAAAATATAATGTGGATATAAAGTGGGGGATCAAATCTATATCATAATCAATATATAAACTGATCTCTCATTTTGTGGCCATGCTAGTTTCTATACATTTATATTCTAGATTTATGGTCTTGAGCTACTGGATGGCAGAGTGGAGTTTGGGTGGTCTAACAGGAGAAAGCGTGCTAAGTGCCACCAGGGATAGGGAGACGTGGAAAGCCATGATCGCCTATGTCCTAAAAGGACAACACACATTGAAGAAGAAGACTCCAACATCAGAAGCACCTAATCTGGAATTTATTTAATGAAGAACCAACAAGGACATTACTGGGACACACCGAGTTAATTAGTAATGAGGATTAAGTTTCTAAAGTATGCCTGACAATACACAGAAGCATGATCTGGTGAATGAAAGCTTTTTATAGAGGTAGAACAGTGTTAGACTTAAAAAGGAATAGATAATGAGGCCCCAAGATCAAATCCTTGTATATTAGTGGCTTTATTGAAGTGAAATAATTACAAAAAGAAAAAAATGTAACTAAAAAAAGTACTTCTTTGCAAAACTACAAGTTTTTACAGAAGAATATTAATTCTATAAGATAATAAAATAGTAATATTAGTAAGTCATTTTTCTGTTCTGGGAAATTTTCTTTAATAATAACAATTATCATTTGTAACCGTTTGATATAAGACTATAATTTCTCTTTTATTATTAATATCCAGGTATAACAAATATTTGTCTGCTTTTGAAAAAGACATTTTGAATATTCAGGAAAGTTTCATTTTTAATTGTACATTCCATCTGTTTCATTTTAGTATACACTTCACCTTGGTCTCACTCCCTCAGCTGATTTCAAGTAAAATAACTACATTGAATCCATAGTTGCATCGACTGCTAAGAAGGTTGGGTCACTGTGTCGGGCTAAAAAGTTTTTCTCGTCAGAATTCATCTTGCTCGCTTACAAATCAACCATTTGTCCGTGAATTGAATATGGTTGTTATATCTGGTTGATTGCTCCTGTTATTCATCTTAAGGTTCTTGACAGAATCCAAAGGAGGATCTGCAATATAATCAATCCTGTCTTGGCTGCTCATCTTCAGTCACTTTTTCACAGACATGACGTGGCGTCCCTCTGTCTTTTCTACAAATATTTTCAAGACTTAGGTTCTGACAAGCTTCATTCTCTGGCACCCCGACCACATCTAATTGTGTTACTAAATTGGCAACTAGGTCCCACCATTTTACTGTTAAAATAGGCAAGTGTAACTGCCACTTTTACTCTATCAGTTTATTTTCTTGTAATTCCCACCTGAAAAATTCTCTTCTATTTACTTGCTTCCCCGATAGCTACAATCTCTAAAAGTTTAAGTGCAACATCAATTTCCATCTATATCCTTGACTCCTATCTTTGTCTTATCCTTTCTTCAATATGTCCTGTAACTTTTTTTTTATTCCTCTTCCTTCACTGTAACCCCTTGCACACCAGTGGTAGTACTACCTTGCTTGGGGTGAAAGGATTATGAAAATAAATAAAATTAACAGAGTGGTGTTACGTAATCCTAAAAATTCTGAAAAATTCTTTATCTGTAGCAGTACTATCTAGGATGTGCATTGTGGTACAGTGGATATAGACTCAGAATGACAAATTGGGGAGCCAAGTTTGAATTTAAGTTGATTTCCTGGCATTCACTTATGCACAAATACCCTTAGGAAAGGTATTAATCCATCTTTTCCTCCAGTTATGGGTTAAATAATAAGACAGATTAGGTTCTATAGCCTTGGCTGGCAACTGTAGAAAGCAATGGCAACCTACTGCGGGATAATCTTCAGCCCAGTCAGTCATGTCTCTAAAGAGACATGATTGCCCAAAGCGTATATCACATATGACACTTAACTGACTGACTGAATATAATAGTTAAAACATGATTAAGGCTCCTGTTGGGCATAAAGTGGGGGATCAGTTTTATATTATTATGAACTAATAAACTGATCCCCCACTAATTACTACTTAATAATATAATACATCTCTTTGCCCTCTAGCTATGAGTCAAATAACAGGACAGATTGTGTTCTATAGCCTTGACTGGCAACCAGTCTAACGCAGAAAGTAATGGCAATGTACTACGGGATAACCTTCTGCCCAGTCAGTCATGTCTCAAAAGAGACATGGTTACCCAAAGTATGTATCACATATGGCACTCAACTGACTGTCTTGAAGAATACTAAAAGAACTGTTGAAGATACATTGTTTGAAGAAAACATCAACACGTCTACAAACAATGATTTTTCACCAAAATTCTAGGACACTGTGACATATCCAACAGTTTTCAAATAATTTGGCTCTAACAGAAACAACATTAAACATTTCACTATCACAGTTCAAAGGAATTGTGATATAAGTTTTCAACTCTTAACAGGTATTATTAGATACTTTAATTAGTCTACTAATAAATGATATTTAAGTATAAAGAACATACCAAAACATAAAAAGAGACAAATATGAACAGAATTTGTATACATGGAATCAAATAAATAAATGACTTACATGCTTTAGATTGTTGTCCTTATATTTATTACCATGTTTATGACGTTTCAACTCTTTTACATTCTAGCCTTCTTCAGGTGCTAAAAGTTTTGAACCAAACCTTTTATTTCAAATACATGGGGTACATAATGCTCATTCCATGTGTGATGCTATTTCCAGTAGCCATGTATTTATCTCCCTTTTACTTAACTTTCTGAGTTATTTGTTTAACACTGCTGCAACACTGCTGTATCCTGGAATTGAACTCACAACTCTTTGGTTCAAGTAACTGGAACTAACCAGTGTCCAGAGCACATCAGTGTATGAATTTCTGGGACTTAAAAAATTAACGTTTAAGTAACCATTTTTTCTCAGAACTCATATTGCAGTCTTAGATGCTAATGAATTTTCTCTAGTATTTTGTATTTTTTACCAGAGCTCATATGACAGCGTTAGATGCTCATGAATTTTCTCTAGTATTTTTGTATTTTTTACCAGAGCTCATATTGCAGTCTTTGATGCTAAGTGTAGAACCACTTTTAAAGGTTTTACACTTTGCAGATACCTCACTTGAGTAAAACCTCTTCTAGAGAAGACCATGACTAAGTACTTTGTGTATACCATTCCATGTAACTGTGGAAAGAAATGTATACAAGAAATAGGCCACCTCCTTAAGACTGCAAGAACATTGCAAGACTGTAACATGAAGGGAGAAAAGAAAATCAGGCATAGCTGACCACATATGGAGGAAGAAAGAGGATCACTGCCCCTTATGAGATGAAGTTGAAATAATTGGTAGAG